>MU228100.1:4212219-4224367 GCA_018584345.1 Thuja plicata
GAAAACATTTAAATATTCTTTCTTACTAGATTTTGAATGCACTAATAATGTCACAGAATATGAAGCTTTACTTCTTGGTTTAAAGATAGCTAATAAGCATGGAATAAAATGTTTAAGTGTTTTTGGTTATTCTAAAGTAATTATTTCTCAAGTTAAAATTAAATTCGTTGCTAAGCATCCTCACCTTAAAAGATATAGAAATGAAGTATGGGATTCTATGGAATGTTTTGATGCTTTCTCTATTGATTGGATAGATAGATCACAAAATATCCTTGCAAATTTTATGGCTAATTTGGTACTAAGGCATAATGACATCCCTTGTGAGGACATAGTTCAAGTTGAAGTTAAAACTAGGCCTGCTATACCAGATAACATCAACAATTGGAAAATCTTTGAAGATGATAGAGATATAATCAATTTTTTAGCATGTGAACAAGAATATGAAGATCAGTTAATATACTTGAATTCTCGTGTTGAAATAGAAAATGGGAAGGAAGTGTTATTTGGAAAGGAAGTCATTCAGTTAAAAACCAATAAAGTTCCAAAAGGTCTTGTACAAATGGAGAGGTTGTTTGACAATAAGGATTCAAAGTTGGAAAAGAAAAATACTAATGTCACAATGGATGATATAGAAAGGATAAACTTAGGGAATGAAGAGACTCCAAAAGAAGTATTTTTGGGTAAAAGTTTAACACCCAAGATCAGAACAGATATTAACAAGTTACTAAGAAAATATAGACATGTATTCGCTTGGTCCTATGATGATCTTAAAGCTTACCTAGAGGATATTTTTCAACATGAGATACCTTTGAATCCTAATGCTAAACCATTTAGACAAAGGCAAAGACCTATAAACCCTACTTGAGCCCCTAAAATGAAAGATGAGCTAATCAAGATGAGGGATGCTGGTATAATAAAGCCAATTAGACACTCAACATGGGTTTCACAGTCTATGAGAGTTGGCATTTAAGATTTACATCTACAAATTGTTTAATAAACTCTACTATGCACTGGCTTCCATCATTCACGTGGCTTGCTAGTCTTCTCCATTTCTATTGGTAAGTGTAGCCTGGCAGAAGTGAACTTCAGTGCACAATGAGCATCATCAAGAAGCTTTTGGATATCTTTTTCTTTCCAATGTAACATGTCTTTTGATTTCCAAAGCTTATCTTCTACAAATTCCAGGTAATAATTGTCATTTATCCTCAGCAACTAATTACATTCTCCATCCATTACATAGAAAATATTTGTGATGCCTTGAAGTAAACCAATTTATTTAACAACTATGAGTAGACCAAAAATTTGGTCTTCAAATCTTCAAATTATTTCCAGCAGCGGTCACAATTGCAACATGAGCACCATGTTGCATGAACTTAATAATATGGTCATTCATTTTATTGTCTCCTTCTATATGGTGACCGCCTGCATAAAGAGTTCCAACTGCATCAAATGTTATGAATGAAATTTGCTCTGCTATTTGATTACTTTGATTCCTCATTCTTCTTGACACCTCTTGCATCATCAAGGATGTCGATTTTGATAAGAAACTTCAAACATCTTGTGTGTCCATAAATATTATTACTTAAATGAACATAGTTTAAATAATAATAACTTTTAAACAAAACCATACAAAATAAGCATTTAATCTCAATGATACGAATCAATTTCGTGAGTTTCTTGGCCTGAACCTCATTAGTTTGGAGTTGATTTTCACCTTCCAATAACCCAAACATAAATTTCAGTGAGTCCAGACCATAAAGTGTTGAATTAACGATCATACCGATCCATCTTGTGCAACTTTGCAAAATGACCATACAAACAACAACTGACCTCAGGATCTAGCTTCAAAAATTGATGAAATCAAGTAACCAAAAAATGGCGCTGGGCGCACATGTTCCATGTTTATCTTTCTTTCATATTGCAAAGTGACACCTCCTGAAGACCAGAAAGTCACAAGATTTTATACATTCAAGTTTCCTCTTTCAGAATAATTCTGCAAAGCACCTTGTTAAAAACAAATAAAACACATCTCGTTTTGACTTTGATAATAAGTCAAGCGACCTTCTGAAAACCTGAGGTTTTGGATACTGGAAATATGTGATATGGAGAGCATGAATCTAGAAATGTGGCTCTTGAAAATCATTCTAACACATTTGGCAAACCCTTGAAGGTAGCCACTTGGAAACACAACAAACGAAAACATGAGAAATATTGATTTCTGCAAATGAAAAGCATCTGGGGAAGTGTGCATACAAAAACCTCAGGACCTGAGATCTTGCAAAATTGAAGTAAATTTGGTCTACAAAACAAGGGAACCATTTGATTGATATGAAAAATCATGGTATTCAAGATATAACCTCACAAACAAGGCCTCCGACCAAACTATGCAACTGATCTGCATTAAATTGTTAGAAACTGGAAACTGAATCAGATTGACAAACTGGGAAAACAGATTCATCATGGCCTAAAAATCTTCATGGTATAAAATTTCCATGCCTACAATATAGGGGAGCATTCAATTTTATATTCCATTCAACCGGGTGTAAACTTGTAAGACCTCAAAGTCAGCAACTTCATAATTCTGGAGTTTCACATTCTGAGAATCAACATTAATTGCAAATGGAATGACTTTGGAAAAATGTGCAAATAAACTCATGGGGGTTTAAAAATGGAAACACATCTTCTCTCTCATTCCTAAAAAACCTCAGACCCATCCTTATATCATGACACTCTATTTAGTTAAATATGGAAGCATGTAAAGTAGGCCATTTGCTATAATCAGGCAATATGCAAAATGCAGATTTAAGTGAACACCTTTAAACGATTGTCTCCAAAACTCATCAAAATGGATAAATGGAAGTTGTGAACCATTACATATACTCTATGATAGGTTTTTAACATGTTCCCCAATTGGTATATCATGGAAATCATCAAGTCACATTTTATTTGCACTTCAAGTAGGCATCTTCGAAAAGTTTTCAAGGGTACTCACCGTGCCCTAGAGAAAATTTTTAATTGGTCAATCCAAATTTGTGCCAAATTTGAGAATACCAATAGTGGCTCTATCTGGGGACATGTGCCCCTTGTGGGCATGTAGATAATTTAGAATCTCTTGGTTTGAGTAGACCACTAAAAAATTAGACTTATTTTCAACTTTCCAAAATCGGGTTCCTTATTAAAAACACCAAACACCTAACACACAACTAAAATCAAAGTGGCTATACAACATGTAAAATATTTACAAAAGGCCAACAATAATCAAAATGAAATTACCATTTACCCCTATCAAAAACTTGATTCTCATTTCCATGGATTAGAGGCCGTAAGCTGAAATTACCATTGTCATATGCTTGATCAATCATGCTGCAACTTCTTATCAGTGTATCATAGTAAAAACCATCAGCCTAATCATCATCCCTGAATACTTGGAAATCAACACAATACTAAAAATGCTGATAACTTTGTGACATAAAAACATCACACCCTTGGCCATCACTGACAAGCTAAAAAAGAAAACATTCCAGCTCCTCTTCATGGTTGGAAACAAAATCATCAGGAACACTCGTTTGCACCAAAACATAAGCTTCAGTTAAAACAATGCTTTGCAAACTAGGATTAAACTCTTCTAAAAAAATATCTGATTGCATAAGACCAGATGTAGCTTGCTGACCATGATCTCCACAAGCATCCTCTAAATCTAAAAATGGATCATCAAATGACAATTCATTTGCCACTGGAAAATCTAAAAACACACATGTAGATCTCTCACTCTCCTTAACGGAGTAATTAGTATTCTGATGTATATAAGAATCATCCATATCAAACTCATCAAAATCTGAATCTACACGCGCATATGAGTCATCATATTCATCATACTTGACATAATCCAATTTCTCAAATTCATATGCATTCCCATCTTGCATATTATTTGCCTCAGAAGTAGGAATAACAAAATTAGCATAAGTTTCACACCTTGCACCCATTAGCATGTTTTCATTATCAAAGCATATATCAACCGAGCACTGCAAAGTAGGGTCTACATTTGATGCATACCTCTGAAAATCAATAGCTAGTAGTTCAGAATCTTTTTCACTACTTAGTGGGCATTGAACTTCATTTTCATAGTCTTCAATCTCATTCTTATTTCTGCTAATTCCTTCGCCATTGGGAACAAGGATTGAAGTTTCTTGGTTCATGATTTTTGGTGCAAAGGAATCATCTCAGCCACTCTCATCTGCACAATAACCATTCTCCTACAGAAACATCTGCAACTAGATTTTCATTCACAACATCTTGCCATTAACTTACTTCACTATCAGCATCATAATTAGCATTGTCATCATAACTAGAGTCAGCATCATTAGTACTTTTATATTCACATTCTTCAAACTCATCTATCCATTTTTTAATAAGTTTAATGACTTCTTCTTTACATGATGCATACCAATTTTCATATTTAGGCGTACAAAGCTCTAAAAACAAATGAAGATATGCAAACTCTTGAAGTTCAATCCCTTCTGGCAACTTATCATATGCATTGGAAAAAATTTCATAAAGTACATGTATAGATTCTTCTTTTCTTTCTCCTACATGTCTTTTAAAAAATAAAATGGCTTCATCTTGGATTCTTTTATTAAATAGTAAAATATCCTTTTGAATCTTTTCAAGATCTGTCGGATAAGTTTCAGATCTAGGTAACATATTTCAATCTATTAAATCTGGAATCTCCATTGCACTACTTACTAAAAAGACATTTTCTCATTCATAAAGACTTCTATCCCACTTATGCAATCATTTATTAACAACATACTTATAATTTTGATGGTAGAGATTGTAAACAAGAAGTATGGGAAAATTTTAAATTCACTTTCCTTTTCTCTAGTGACTTCTTCACCTTGTAAGGAAACAAATCATTTCATAAAACTTTGAGTAATACCTGGGAAAATTATTTTGTTGCTGTCCTTCTGAATTTCTTTCTGCTTTTGTCATTCACCACTAAATCTTTTGAGCATCTACTAGATCCTTGCTGCAAGTGTTCCCAACTGATCATCAATTTTCTTTCATCTAAGTGCACACTGGTGCAAAGATCTTTTAGAGTCGCCACTCACTGTTGTAAGACTGTATAGAACTTTAATAGAACAAGGACAAGTTGGGTTTCAACAAAGATATAGAAGAATTTCAGCAAGTCAATAGGATTTGACACATTTCTTTAACAAGAAGATATTCAGAATCTCTTTTAACAATAACAACAATCGGGCTGGCTCTATCCTCAAATGGATATGGCAGACGACTCGATTTATAAACAAATAGGCCAAGAGTCTAGCTCAACTTGATAAACTTGAATTATTTACTGAAAATTACTTCAACTCTCTAGTAGATTCACCATTTTGTTGGTTCTTTTTTACACTGTGATTATTGAACATCAACCTTTTTAGCCTTTGATTTATTTTATAGAGTAGCCAACTCCCGGTATTCAACCAAGACTGAAAAGGACCAATTAAAAAGGATGTGGATCCATCTTTCTATGCTTTAGGTTCTGCAAGACCAAGGGGGGACACCCTTCAACACCCACAAATATTTAGTATGGCATAAATCAGTAGAGATCTCACAATGGCTTCAACACGAGTGGGAGATACTAGGTGACCGACTAATCACCCATTGAACATCGAACTTGAAGTGGACCATGAGATTAGTACAACACAACAAACCACATAAAACCTTCAGATATGTCAGAGTTTAAATTCAATTTTCAGAACATAGCCAAGACTGATTTTTCATGTATCAACAAGGAATATATTGATTTCTAATCAGTGCCTTATCAATTGGGCAATACTTCTAGTTCAGGAGCAGCATACAGAAATAAACTACTGTCAAAGACTCAAAGCCATGAATACACTACTTATACAAATCCTTATGCAGAACATATGAAACTTGTGTCATATCCATAGCTTTATTTAATTTGATTCTAAATCAGAACTAAGGACTAATAACACATACATAGATGAATCCATGCAATGAATCAGAAAATTCATAATCCAAATGAACAACACGGAGGAGAGACTTGAATCTAAGAAAACTTGCATTAAGTGTGATGAATCTTTCTTCTGTACCAATCTGATCTGAAACATTTACCACTTCAACAATATGCAAAAGATATGAAAAACATCTATTCTCTCTGATAACAAAGCTAATACAGTCTGATAAACTATATCCCAATGGAACCATGAAATAACTGGACACCCCTGGAGCAAATACTCTGCAACTCACTCTGGAGACCAAAATTTGGAACCCTGTAACAATGGAAGAAATCTACATAAGTAGAAAGAGAAAAACCATCAGATTCATCCTCCCTTCAATGCCTGTCCCTTCTCCCAAATATCTTGAACTGAACCTTTTACAACTGTTCAAAAATTTGATTTTATCTGCCGAAATGTCTTCTCTTTTTTTTCCAAATTTAAGCTGACTCATTATTTTTTCATTATGTTCAAACTGATTTTATCCTACATCAAAATGGAGCGTAAAAATGAATTCCTCATTTCGATACCTTTTGGGCAATATATGATACTTGGTATTTTGGATAAAATTTGCCCCCTGAATCACCAAAAAGACTTTCCCTTTCCGTGCATATTTCATGAATAATTTCTGAACAATTTGTGCCCTTTCAATAGTCAAACTATTGAATTAAGATGAAATTTCATTTAAAAATTTGCATATTTTATCTTTTATCCTTATTTCACCCAGATTTAATCAGCTTGTGACACTTTTCAATCAAGCTTAATGGCTTAATTGTTAGATGTTGAGCACTTTACCATTAAGCCATTAAGTCAACACTAGGATCTCTTTCAACTTGCATGCTTTTTAACCTTTCTTTTGTTGAGATAAATTCAATTTTAAATTTTAAATTAATCCCCTTTTATCTGTAGTGCACCAGATTGTGCCATGTGGCATCCTTTGATTTGTCAACATGTCCACCTATGCACCCTGCTCTATAGTGACCTGCCACGCGTCAGATTCTAATTGGCTGTGGAAGTGCCACCTCTACTCTACACTAAATCTTTCCATGTGTCTGAGGTGCCACGTGGCCCAATGGCTTAATGGCTTAATCATATCCTCCTTGCAACTTTCTCATTAAGCCACTAAGTCATCCATTGATTTTGACCACCTCGAGATTCATGCCCAATCTACAGGTCTATAAGCCAACTCATCTATCATGTCAGACTCGTGGGTCCCACCAAAATTAGGTTTTCATCCTCAGGCATGCTTCCCAATGCACCCACCACCTGTGTGTGCATAGCCTCCTGTTCTTCCTTCAAACTACTTTGTATGTGATTTTCCTTATAAACATTGAAGAAATCCTTTGTCTGCTGAATGTGGGACTAAACTCTTTAGAGTGTTTTAGTTCTCTTTGTATTTTGCTTCAAAATACTGGGGCCCACTAGCATAGTAAATCCTCCAGCCTGCGCGGTCTCCAAGAGCTCCTAGCTCTTACTTTATATTAGATACTAAGTGCTTTAGTATTTAAACATTAATAAAAACCGCTCCCTTGTGAATATGGGATAATGGCATTTTAAGTTTTGAAGCCTCCTTTAACCATGCTGCATGGGATTTCCTTATCTAATTTTCAATGCAACATTTTGACATGGATACTTACACCATGCGCAGCGTATTACATTTAATTGCAAATATTTTACATGTTTGAAAACTTTAATCAATGTCATACCTTGCACAGATCTTTTCCTTCTCCCTTTCAACATGCTTCACCTTAGATTCCACAACCTTATATTGGACCTAGAAATGTCATTTATTGTTTTTTTTTAATTCCCCATGCATTGCTCCTACACTGGTTCCTTGCTCTTCTCCATAGAGTTGGTCTCTGTGCAACCCCTTTGGTATCATGCGCAACTTGTTCCTGTGGACAAAAATTAACATGAGCTCTCTTTGCTACTATCTGCCAAACACTTACTTGCAATGTTATGTGGTCCTTTAATATATTATGCAACCTTCCTTTTTTCATATGCAACTCCAATCCAAATATTTTGCAAGATCCTTTTAAATTAATAAAAACATTTCATGTGCTGACAGTCTGTGCAAGCTCCCTGTTTATTTGTTGGTCTCCTCCTCCAGTGTCTACGCAACCTTATTGTTTTATGTTGCTGCTTCATTTTCCTATGCAAGCTCTTCCACACCACTCACACACAATCTCCTCCATGCTGCTTGTGCATTACTTTTTCCATTACTTCCAAAGTTTATTTTAATGTTTTTTTTCCTACTTTTGCATTCTGCACTAGATTCCTCTTGACAAAGTTGTGAATTTGATTTTCCACCTGTTGGTTGCATATTGCATAAGTTTTTATGAAAATCTTCCTCCCCATGCTGATAGCCTCCATGGAATTTCATTATGCATTAGTTTGAAATCTTTAAACTCTCCCTTGCTACTGTGTAGGCTGGTGGCTGTCTTCAAAATTGTAGAATTTGGCTTCATATATGTCAAAGTTTATTTGCCTTAGAATGTTTCCATCTTAACATTTCCCTGTGCAATCCCTTGTGGCCTTATATTTGCTTGGATGTTTACATTGGCTTGAGATTTTAATAGTTTAACCTTGCTACGCAGGAGGATGTGGAAGTGGTTATGGAGAATACATTACACCTGCCAATTGAATTTTCATTGAAGTTTGTATAAAACTTTTCTTTACTGCGTAACTTTGTAGCATTTGGTTTTAAAACTGCTATTTTCATTTTGCCTAAAGCTTTTAATGTTTTTTCAAAGTTATACTCTCCACCATTTATTTTACACCTTCATGAGAAACTTACTTTTCATCTAGCATAGCTCTCCTTCGTTTTATCTTCACAGTCTATGAGATTTGGCATTTAATAATTAAATTTACAAATTGTTTAATAAACTCTACTATGCGTTGGCTTCCATCATTCACGTGGCTTGCTAGTCTTCTCCATTTCTATTGGTAAGTGTAGCCTAGCATAAGCGGACTTCAGTGCACACTGAGCATCATGAAGAAGCTTTTGGATATCTTGTTCTTTCCAATGTAACATGTCTTCTGATTTCCAAAGCTTATCTTCTACAAACTCCAGGCGATAATTGTCATTTATCCTCAGCAACTAATTGCATTCTTCACCCATTACATAGAAAATATTTGTGATTCTTGGAAGTAAACCAAGCTTTTTAACAATTGTGAGTAGACCAACAATTCAGTCTTCGAATCTTCAAATTATTTCCAGCAGTGGTCACAATTACAGCATGACCACCATGTTGCATGAACTTAATAATATGGTCATTCATTTTATTGTCTCCTTCTATATGGTGACCGCCTGCATAAAGAGTTCCAACTGCATCAAATGTTATGAATGAAATTTTCTCTACTATTTGATTACTTTGATTCCTCATTCTTGTTGACACCTCTTGCATCGTCGAGGATGTCGATTTTGATAAGAAACTTCAAACATCTTGCATGTCCATAAATATTATTACTTAAATGAACATAGTTTAAATAATAATAACTTTTAAACAAAACCATACAAAATAAGCATTTAATCTCAATGATAAGAATCAATTTCGTGAATTTCTTGGCCTGAACCTCATTAGTTTGAAGATGATTTTCACCTTCCAATAACCCAAACATAACTTTTAGTGAGGCCAGACCATAAAGTGTTGAATTAACGATCATACCAATCCATCTTGTGCATCTTTGCAAACTGACCATACAAACAACAAATGGCCTCAGTATCTAGCTTCAAAAATTGATGAAATCAAGTAACTGGAACATGGCGTTGGGTGCACATGTTCCATGTTTATCTTTCTTTCATCTTGCAAAGTGACACCTCCTGAAGACCAACAAGTCACAAGATTTTAAACTTTCAAGTTGCCTCTTTAGAATAATTTTGCAAATCACCTTGTCAAAAACAAGTAAAACACATCTGGTTTTGACTTTGAAAATAAGTCAAGCAACCTTCTGAAAACTTGAGCTTTTGGATACTGTAAATATGTGATATGGAGAGAATGAATCTAGAAAGGCATCTCTTGAAAATAATTTTGACACATTTGGAAAACCCTTGAAGGTAGCCACTTGGAAACACAACAAAAAAAAACATGAGAAATACTGATTTCTGCAAATGAAAAATATTTGGGGAAATGTGCATACAAAACCCCCAAGACTTGAGATATTGAAAAATTGAAGTAAATTTTGTCTACAACATAGGGGCACCATTTTCTTGATATGAACAATCATGGTATTCAAGATATAACCTCACAAATAGGGCCTTCGACCAAACTGTGCAACTAATCTGCATTAAATTGTTAGAAACTGCAAACGAAATCAGATTGACAAATTGTGCAAACGGATTCATCATGGCCTGAAAATCTTCATGGTATCAAATTTACATGCCTACAATATAGGGGACCATTCAATTTTATATTCCATTCAACCGGGTGTAAACTTGTAAGACCTCAAAGTCAGCAACTTCATAATTTTGGAGTTTCACATTATGAGAATCAACATTAATTGTAAATGGAATGACTTTGGAAAAATGTGAAAATGAACTCATGGGGGTCTAAAAATGGAAACATAGCTTCTCTCTCATGCCTAAAAAACCTCAGACCCATCCTTATATCATGACACTCTATCAAGTCAAAGATGCAAGCATGTAAAGTAGGCCATTTGCTATAATCAGGCAATATGCAAAATGCAGATTTAAGTGAACACCTTTAAGCAACTGTCTCCAAAACTCATCAAAATGGATAAATGAAAGTTGTGACCCATTACATATACTCTATGATAAGTTTTAACATGTTCTCCAATTGGTATGTCATGGAAATCATCAGGTCACATTTTACTTGCACTTCAAGTAGGCATCTTTGAAAAGTTTTCAAGGGTACTCACCGTGCCTTAGAGAAAATTTTGAATTGGTCACTCAAAATTTCTGCCAAATTTGAGAGTACCAATAGTAAATACAAACATAATCGCTCTCTCAGGGAAAACTGGGCAAACAAACACTATTGGGCAGGTACCTTGGTTTAACCTAGAAAATAGGCACCAAGTGTTCAAATCCTGCTTCACTATCAATGAGCTCCAAAAGACTAAAAACTTGTGCTCCCCGCATGTAACATTGGGTACCCAAGTTTATTTTTAGAAGTAAAATACCCTTTCAGCATCACACTTATCCATGGTTTTTACTGGTCCACCAGACTAGGGGAAATTCTAAAATGTCCTGGAAAAATCCCTAAAAATCTTAAAAGTCATCAAAAATCCTATAAAAGAGAAAAATGTTTTGAAAAAATCAGTCATCATAAAAAATTAAATATTTCAAAATCTAAGCAAAAAACCAACTCTGTTATCAAAAAGCGAAGGACAATCAAACAATCTATCAAATTTCAAAACCATGAGCTTCACAAATCAGCAATGGACTCATATGACTCAACTTTATCAACAATCCAATCAATATTTAATTGAATCAATCATTCAATTAATGAAATCAACTAATCAATTGTCTTACACAGTTTCATATAAGCTCAAAAATAGACAAATCATTCTCATACAAGTCATCCATTCTTGAAACCAGACACAACCAAGCATCAGAAAATCAAGCAAATAAAGGAAAAATAAACCGTTGACTAGGTCAGTTGTGTCAGCCTGTTGTCAGTTTATCCTTCACGATTATGTTCTTACGCTACTGAAGGATACCACTAAGTGATGAGAGTAGCTATAATGGATCATGGTCTTGCTTTCTTTGATTTTTGTTTGTGGAATGTTTCAGTTAAATTATTAGGCAATGATGATTTAGGATAAATGCAGTAGCCACTGTCACATATCTGGCAGCCACGTAGTTCCACGATCTGAGCTTAACCCTGGAAAAGAAATGGACAATCCTTTTATGTTATCTACTTTTTTATACCAATAAAATCATAACGGTATCCAGATGATCTATTTTTGGGTGCATTGGATTTTCTATCTTAGTTTTTTATCTTAGATTATTCAGAGATCATATCGGTATCCAGATGGTCAATATCTAGGTGCATTTGATTCTGGTATCCAGATGGTCAATATCTAGGTGCATTTGGTTCTCTTTCTTTTGAAAATTAGAAATCATAGTAGTATCCAGATGGTCAATATCTGGGTGCATTTGGTTCTCTTTATTT
>MU228100.1:4224417-4318909 GCA_018584345.1 Thuja plicata
CCAGATGGTCAATATCTGGGTGCATTTGGTTCTCTTTATTTTCAAAATCAGAGATCATAGCGGTATCCTTATGGTTGATATCTGGGCGCATTTGGTTCTCATTATTTTTTAAAATCAAAGATCATAGCGGTATTCAAATAGTCAATATCTGGGTGCATTTGGTTCTCTTTCTTTTAAGTTTCTCTACTCCTTCTAGTTATCAGAGATCATAGCAGTATCCAAATGAGCAATATCTGAGTGCATTCGATGCTCTTCCTTTTTCATAATAAGGCACAATGATGAACAAAATTGGAAAACTCGATAGTGAATTGGGTGCACCATCCTATCTATCAGTCCAATCTATCAATCGATTCTAGAGATAACTTCCTACTAACTTTCTTCTAACTAACACTTGCATTTGTTCATATATTTTGTGCATAGTAGATTGCATTCATTTATTTGCATAAAAAAAGAAAAGAAATCATGTGCATACATAGTGATCAATAATCAAATGCATCCATTAAACATCATCATATAAAGTGCATTCATAAAACACCATCCCTACCACCACCCCGTCCACCATCCCTATGACCACACCGTCAACCAAACCTACCTCCATCCCTCCCTCATCTCTATCTCTGCTGATGCCTCCTCATGATGGTAACGACAAAAAGACAAGAAACATTAGTTAGAGAAATAGGTCGGGCCTGCAGGCACTACACATCAAACAGAGGGGTCATGATTGCACAAAAACAAGTTCACTATCAGTACTATATGGATGATAAAACATAAGCGAGTAATCAAGAGAGTATCTACAAAAAAGAGAGCATAAAAGAGAATATAGCATCAAGCATGAAAAACTAAAACTTATACCCACATCTATAGTGGCTGATCACCACGTCTAAGAAATAGGAAGCAGACCCATGAACTTAGTCCTCGCAGCATCAAGAGGAACTAAAACACCCCAAAGTGTAACATTTGACAATCGGGAAAAGTAAGAATAAGAATCTGTGAAATCATGCATCTCACTGAGTTGGCGCAATACCCTGTCGGTGTTGTGAAAATTAATCACGTGAATATGATCACTAACATGACAAATCAAGAATCTCCTCTGATGACATAGAACATGTGAAAATACATTTGTGCGAGAATACATGGACCCGAAGAAAAAATAGTATTGTCTCTAACCATACTCTGAAGAGCACCGCCAAAACCAACTGAAAAGCCATGCTGGCAATGATTAGGACAAAGGATCCTACATATCAGACTACCAAGAAAGGTAGGAAATCTATCCAAACCAATGCCAAAATTGGACCATGGGATATCATAAGGATTAGACATACCTAACTAATCATGGGGCAAAGCAGACAACTCACATAGAGCTGCAATACCAGGACCACGAGAATACTCTACAAGAGCACTGTGAACAAGAATCTGCTGGATGTGATACACATCCTCTAGAGTAACAGTGCACTCACCAGTCAGAAAATGAAACATACAGGTATCAGAATTTCATCTCTCTAGTAAAGCAGAGATCAGACCCCTATTGGTCATGATCTTGGGCATATATGAAATCTAGTATGAACCCATCTACCTAAGAACATCTCTCTCATCCTCAGAAAGATGGAATCGATATACTAGACTTGCTGGTCTCGACTCCCGGCACCGTAAAATAGTCCCAGAAATCTACAAAGAACAAAGAACAATCACCCATCAGTGTCAAGCCAGAGCAAAATTAGACAAGTGCAAAAACATCCAAGAAGGCAACTTAACAGAGCAATTGCGGTAAATAATAAGCAATTTTGATACTTTTATAGCCATTGTGCCATGGAAATGGAAAATGTGGCACTCAATTTAAAATTGAGGTATTGAACACCAAAAATTGTGGAACCCTTATCAATTGTGATAAGAAGATCGCAATTGCGGCACCTAATCCGCAATTGCGGCAAAATCGCGGAGAATTACGACAATTTAAAAAATAAAATCTAAGGAAATTGAACTAAAATGAAATAAATGAAAGCAATAAATGCACAAGGTATAAGCTTCTCACTGCAGGTCCTGCACAAGTCGGCCGATGGAAGGTATGGACTCAATTTTCCATGTACACGAAACTCGAAAGGTCCAACATCACTAAAAAATAATTGAAAAAACTAGATAAACCTAAAGCAAAACTCACCAGAAGATCAAGATCTCCAAGAGTGCAAAATGACAAATGAAAGGCCATCCAAGCTATTTATAATTGATCCAAGGAAACCCTAGTTCCTGAAGGACCCCTATTTTATCATCCTAGGCCCCGCAAAGTTACACAGCTAATAACAGGAGCATATTTAAGTATTTTAACAAAAGATCAGATACCCAGATAATCATTTTGCAGTATCAACAAATTAACACTCATATCATGAATTTTTGCTCAAATTTGTTGAGGGGCATAAATACACCTATTATCACTGCGGCAAGCTGGGGTAGGATCAAAATAGAAGATTATTTGACACAATGTGACAAGCCACAATGCATCAAAGAGGGGAAAATGTAGACACCCTAAAATGGACAGACTTGCGACTTTACATAAAAACACTAATTTTCATCTATTAATTAAGGTTTTTAAATCATGAATTAATCATCTATTTTCTTCTAATTTCATTCCGCAAATCATCTAATCACATCCCCAAAATTATTTAAATAATTAATTTCATTTAATTAATTAACCTCAATTGATTAATCTTCATTATTAATTAAATTCAATTTCCTAAAGTTTAAATTTAAATATTTAAACTTATCAATTTATTCTTCTAATTAAATTAATTTTATTTTATTCAATAATTTAATTCTATCCAAAAAGAATTCAATTATCTCACATGTTGAATACTTTAATTACAAAAAATGAATTAAATATTCAATTAAATCCTTTCTTTAGTTCAAAAAAGAGAACTCTTGATCAGATCTCTGATTGCATGAATTCCTCCACCTACCTCTTTAGTTAAAAAAGGTAACACCCAATTACCTCTTCAGTTCAAAAAGTAACTCATACTCAATTGTTTAGTTAACTAAACTTTCTCTCTTCTCTCCAAGTTGAAGAGGTGGAGTTTACTGATGACTTCTCCAGTTCCCTTTGATCTCAACCATTCATCATCTAATCTCTGGGATTGATCTCAATCATTCATATCATTTCCATATTCTATATAATCAACCCTTCATAACCATTTGAATGATCTAGGATTTCAAGCTGTAATGCGCCCTTACTCTGTAGTATTCTTGCTAGATGCATTCAAATCATTCTTGTGATCAAAATCAATATAATTTGTCGACACTCTCAAGTCATAGATGCTACCGATACCAATATTGAGCACCACACAACAACATTTTAGGAGTAGAGAGATACAATAGAAGATTCAAGATTTGTTGGTTTGCATTCATTTCTACTCCTTTGTGATTGCTTGTTATTGTATTTTTTGAGGATTTGATCTTAGCATTTTTGATTGCTTAACCGGTATTGCAAATCAGTGCTACTAACCCAAGGGGAAGATCATGAGATCCTAATAGCCTACAAATAACAATATGCTCCTACACCCAGATTTGGAGAAGAGTGGAACCAAAACCAAGTGACTTACCCCCAAGGTAAGCCACATAGAACATGTGAAAATACATATGTGCGAGCATACATGGACCCCAAGAAAAAATAGTATGGTCTGTAACCATACTTTGAAGAACAACGCCAAAACCAACTGAAAAGCCATGCAGGCAATGATCAAGACATAGACAGAGGTGTCAGAAATATGTTGAGTCTAGGTGACTGAGAGGGAGGAGGGGGTGAATTAGGAACCAATAAAACTTAATCTCTTTAATCCTTTATTAGATTATCTAATCTGATTGCAGGCATGAAATCTTAACGAGATTTGTAAAGGACTGTTAAGTCCACCTTGTTAGAGGACTTTTTTGATGCACCTGTTAGGATGAACCAGTAGATGATCTTCTATGTAACTCTGATTTGATGAATAAGATCCAATGATATAAAAATAATCACCTAAATGTGATGGATGAGTCTATGATGTTCCTTATAATGTAGTAGCCTTTTAAACAATCTTCCACTTCATATTCACACATACACTTCTTCACATATATTTACTCACACATTTGGATAAAAAAAATACCTTATATTTATACATTATCCAAATCAAATACTTCTATAAGTCGGCTTCCATAAAATAATTTAATATCAAACAATATAAGCTAAGTCGGCCCAAAACTGTTACTCAGGTCTAGTGATCCACTCGGGCAATATATTGGCAATCAGGCTACACTATGTACTCGGGTCATATTGACCACTTGGGTAATACTGATTACCACTGTCTGCTCACTCGACACTATCATTTCTTGGGTTACAATGTAACTAGTTGGTTGCACTGATGGCTCGGTCAACTCTGTGATGACTAAGTGTTTTGGCACTAATTGAAAATATGTCTTGCCATAATGTCATCAAGAGGATTCCACATATCAAACAACCAAGAAAGGTAGTCAAACTATCCAACCTCATGCCAAACCTGGACAATGGGATATCATATGGATCAGACATGCCTAACTGATCCTAGGGAAAACTAGATAACTCAGATAGAGCTGTAATACCAGGACCACAAGAATACTCTACAATAGAACCCTGAATAGGAATCTGCAGGATGCGATATACATCCTCTAGAGTAATGGTGCACTCACTTGTTGGAAAATGAAATGTACAGGTATCCGAATTCCATTTCTCTAGTAAAGCATAGATCAGACCCCTTGGTGGAACCCATGTCGACAAAGTGACTCACATCCGTTCTCGTTCAGGGAAGTATCTATTTACACATACTTACTTATCTTTTGAGTTCTACTGTTTACCATATTTCTCTTATCGAAATATTATCATTCACTTTCATATGTCTTGTGGTTTAATATTTTGAAATTCTCTTTATCCTTGAATCATTTTCTTAAGATTCTCTTTCAATAAAGGAATCTAGGAACTTGATCTTGTGACTTTCTCCCCTTAAAGACATAATGAAAATTAGTATTGAATATGCTTTTGAAAGTCTTATGAGATGTTTTCATATAAATCCTAATGCAATTAAATGGAATTCTGCATATCTTACCATTGCATTATTAATTTCTAAATTCTGATCGATGGTAGAAGCAATTAACTTACAATCATGACCTATAAGATAATATTTTTAGGAGAATCATATCTTTTGTTTAAATGATACCTTCAAGTGTTTTAATGTTTTGAAAAGGATTGATCCAGTTTTAATTAATCTTCCATGGGTTTGAATATTTATCATTTTAATGGAATGATCGTGTTGGTATCTATGATTATGATTTTAAGATTACAAGATATTATAGTTTGATCGATAATGATGTGATAAATGACATTTCCTTTTCATACATGCGAATTTATATATTATGACTTAACTCTTATTATAGAATGACTAGGGTTGTCATTATGGTGTAAAAGAATTATAAAGGAAAATATTAATAAGTATATATATATATATATATATATATATATATCTCTTTAAAATGTGTTATGCTTATGAATATAAGAAGGAATTTAAATAAACGATATCGTTGTTTTAAAAAGGTAATACTATACTAATACCATGTTATTTTCGAGAACACTCATATTATTATCTACAAGTATTTGTGTTTCTTATTCTCCTTCCATGATATCGATATATGTTAAATGACTTTCTTGGTTAAATTATCATGAACAAAAGTTATAATGTGCCCACTTAATATATAAATTTCATGCCATTTGTTATAAAGAAAGATATATTTCATAAATGGTATGATTTATATTATTATTATTATTATTATTATTATTATTATTATTATTATGATATGTTATTTTTATTGTTGTTATTATTATTGAATCAAAACAAAGCTTTTATTGAAATGATAAAAAGAAGGTACAAAGAAAGACTAATTAAAGCTTTGTATAATTATATGGATAAAAGATTATGCTATCAATTTTGTTGATTTCAAATGCTTTATGATTATTTGAAATTCTTCATTATCTATTGAATATTAATGTTAGGATGATTCAAGAATTATAATTATATTTTGACCATTCTTATTACATTGACAAATAAAATAATTGACATAATTATTGTTTATATTGTGCAAGGGTGGTGAAAGGTGGCAAGATGCAATCCCACATGAATTTATCCATCAACTCCACGCAGCAAATGATGCAGATCTTCCTCATTATGCCATGCCTCCCTTATATGATGGTCACCACGATGCAAACAATATGGGTTGATGTTTTAAAATGCTGGCTGCCACCTTCCTTTGCGGAAATAGCATGGTCGATGACATTTGCAAAAGACATGGCAGATGTTTCAGCGCCAATGATGATCAGATTTTTAACATTACACAAAGGCAAAGGATGAAACATGACATACAATAGTCTTCAAAGATCAGCGACACTTGCGTATATGTGGAATAGCGACAATTACAAGATTGGCAGAATCCTCTAAGTTTTAAAAAAATGCCAATGAAATGATTGGGATCAGGCTGTTTCTGAGCCCCATTATCAAGGGCTTACCAGGTCGTTCCGTTATGGAAAAGTGTACTGCTCATTAGTAATAGCTCATCTTGTCAACTTGAGAGTTGGAGTGTCATGGGATAAATTGCATGTGATGCCTTTAAATGATAGAATCAACATTGATGGAGTGTATGTGACTTTTGCTGATGACAATCACTGCCCTGGCTTGGTTATCATTCTCTTTGAACTACCCAATGTATGAATTTCCAAAGCAAGAGAGAATTATTCAGTTTGTCTAGATGTTATTCAAGCAGAATCCTTCAACAAAAAAGCTCTCTTTTTGATTGGCACTTATACCATTGGAAAGGAGAAAATATTCTTGGAAGTTGGAAGGGTCCTTCGGAAGAAAGTTTATGTTGGGGCAGCCAAGCTTCGGTTTCTAAGTTGCTTGGGACTACCTGCAAAGGATATGCAGTTGTTAACATCCAATGAACAAGAAAGCCATATTCATGTCGTGCCCATGTGGTCCATAGCCAATTTCAAAAGGATGAATTTCATCTCAAAGCATTATCAAGGGCGTTATAATTCTTTAGTCGCATTCTCTCCAACAGGATGGAGTTTTGGGAAAGGAAAGAAGAAGTCTCCAGGGAAAAGATGGCAGCAAGGAACTATCATTTGATATGAGGTCCCCTACAGCGAACACTACAGCTTCATAGAGTTAAGAGAGTTTGTTAGGTTTGTTGCACCAGATAACATCATACCCAGTGTAAATAATAATAGTCCTCAGGCTGCTGATAAAATGGTGGTGACTCTCCTTGATGATGATTCCTGAACATTTTCATTCCATTCAGCTTAAGTATGCATGGGACCAGTCACACTACAGATTCTCTACATTTGGGAGTGATTATATCTTATGTGGATCCCGCATCGTTAAATACTAACTGCAAAAGATATAATTCAATCATCTCAGCTATGGGTAGTGGATGCTCTCTATACAATTTTATATGAAATGCAAACACTTGCAGAAAAGGCAACAACAAACAAAGTCAAAACTACTAGCAGTTTGCAGATCCACTACTCCTTGCCATCGACTTCTGGATGCAACCACGGAAGGCTCTTATATAAACCAGATAGTTAAGAAGGTTTTCCAACCGAATGGTTTGTAGTTGTAATTATTGAAAAGAAGAGATTTGTATCTAAAGACAAAATAATTGATAAAATAGTTAGTTCTAGGTTAGTTTATAGCGAAAAGGTGTGATGATCCAATGCAACCTTTCGTTTTTATATTTATATTCATTTGTAAATCTGCAAACAAGGACAAAGGAATTACATTGAATGATACATGATGACTAATGATGGATTCTGAGGAATGATGGAGTAAAAGATAGTTTCAAATTTCAAACATTGTATGCAAGAAATCTGATATACGCCTTCCTAATGAGCAAAGATAAGTCGGTATTTATTTCAATTTTGCAATCATTTTTGCTCTTTCTTTACAATCAAGTCCTTCAGATAAACAAATTGACATTCTTTAAAGTGATAGTTTTGATTTCCGCATATTTCTATTTAAGTTTATGTTTTGTATATTCAATTATTTCTTTGTCATTTTCGCATGGTTAAGATCTTATTGATTAAAATATTAATCAATTAGTCCGTCATCTAAGAAATAGTATTAAATTGAAATACTTTTAAACCTTTTAGTTATATGTGCATATTATTACGCCTTTAGGGTGATAAGCTTTCATTTTCAAAGCCGTCTCTGAAGTTGAATGCAGGATTGGAGAATTATCGACTCTGTTTTCCCATTATTGAAATAAAGCACTGGTCTTTCTCGTTAATTGAATTCAGTATTAGGTTTCATTGTTTCAAGTTTTTGAATTACTTTTTTATTTCATCTAATTCAGTTCATATTTCAATAATATCAAGAAATATTAAATACATTACATTTCATTTACATATATATTTTTAGTTTCGTGATCTTATTAACACATTGTGAATCAGGAGTTGAAGTTATCAGTTATCCATTATAGGAAACCTCTAGAAGACTTTGAAGACAAGTTTTAAAGTGTAGGCCCACCAGCCTTGGTTCCGTGGAATCAGAATTGTAGGAGGTTGTTGAAACCTCATTCATTGGCAAATCGATTGTATCTATCTTCATTGGATAAGCAAAATCTGTTAGAAGTCCAATATGTCGATTTGAGCACCAACACCCCTATTGGTCGTGATCTCAGGTATATATGAAATCCTGTATAAACCTATCTACCTAAGAACATCTCTCTCATCCTCAGAAAGATGGAATCAATATACTAGACTTGTTGACCTCGAATCCCAACACTGCATAATAGTCCCAATGAAATGCAAAGAACAAAGAATAGTCACCCATCAGTGTCAGGACAGAGGAAAATCAGACAAGTGCAAAAACATCCAAGAAGGCAACTTAACAGAGCGATTGCGGTAAACAATAAGCAATTGCGGTACTTTTTATAGTGATTACGACATGCAAACAGAAAATGTGACACTCAATTCATAATTGCAGTATTAAACACCGACAATTGTGGAACCCTTATCAATTGTGACAAGTAGATCATAATTGCGGTACCTAATCTGCAAATTGCAATAAAATCACAGACAATTGCGGCAATTTTAAAAATACTAGCTAAAGACAATTGAACTAAAATGTAATAAATACACAAGGTATAAGCTACTCATCATAGGTCAAGCACTAGCTAGCCGATGGAAGGTACATACTTGATTTGACATGTGCACGATACCCAGAAGGCCCGACATTGCTGAAAAAGAACTCAAAAATGTAGATCAAACTAAAGAAAAAATCACCAGAAGATCAGGAACTCCAAGAGTGCAAAATTATAAATGAAAGGCCCTCCAAGCTATTTATAAGTGATCCAAGGAAACCCTAATTCCTGAAGGGCCCCTATTTTATCATCTCGGGCCCTGGAAATTTACACAGCTGATATCAGGAGCATATTTAAGTATTTTAACAAACGATCAGATACCCAGATAATCATTTTGTAGTATCAACAAATTAACGCTCATGTCATGACTTTTTGCTCAAATTTGTTGAGGGGGCATAAATTCACCTACTATCGCCAGGATAAGTTGGGGCAATATCAAAACATAAGATTCTTTGACACAATGTGACAAGCCACAATGCATCAAAGAGGGGCAAATATATACACCCTAAAATGGACAAACTTGTGACTTTACATAACAAACACTAATTTTCATCTATTAATTAATGGTTTTTTAATCATTAATTAATCATCTATTTTCTTCTAATTTCATTCCCCAAATCATCTAATCATATCCCCAAAATTAATTAAATAATTAATTTTATTTAATTAATTAACCTTAATTGATTAATCTTTATTAATTAATTAGATTCAATTTCCTAAAGTTTAAATTTAAATATTTAAACTTATTAATTAATTCTTCTAATTAAATTAATTTTATTAAATTCAATAATTCAATTCTAAATCCAAAAAGAATTGAATTATCTCACATGTTGAATACTTTAATTACAAAAATGAATTAAATACTCAATTAAATCCTTTCTTTAGTTCAAAAAAGAAAAATCTTGATCAGATCTCTGATTGCATGAATTGCTCCACCTACCTCTTCAGTTCAAAAAGGTAACTCCAAATTACCTCTTCAGTTCAAAAGGTAACTCATAATCAACTATTTAGTTAACTAAACTTTATCTCCTCTCTCCAAGTTGAAGAGGTGAAGTTTACTGATGGCTTCTCTAGTTGCCTTTGATCTCAATTGTTCATCCTCTAATCTCTGGGATTGGTCTCAACCATTAATATCATTTCCATATTCTATATAATCAACCCTTCATAACCATTTTAAGGATCCAAGATTTCAAGCTTTCATGCACCCTTACTCTGTAGGATTCTTTCTAGAGGCATTCAAAGTGATAGAAGTTTCCTTTGGTGTGCTTACACAATACACTAGACATGACCTTACTTGTCCTAGTCCACTTTAGGATCATAATTCCACTCTAGGACCTCACAAGTCTATAGACACTGAGCCTATGAATACTCCCAAATCTTCCCCAAGAGTTACAACAATTGTGTTTCACATTGAAGGACATTCATCACTAGTTTTATCTCAATGCTTCTCCTTGGCTTTGAAGAATTCCAATGCTAAACTCTTCATAAAAACTCCACACATGAAACAAGGGTCTTGTAAACTCATTGTATTTTTATTCTACATACATACAATCCATATTTTAGAGGTCTTCAATCCCATCTTAGTCGAGTTCTAAAATTGCACCCAAATTGTCCTATTAGGCCTAAAACACCAAATAGCCCTATCCAGAGGGTTTTTCAAGATTTTCTCTAAAAACTTCCACACAACCCCTAAAAAAAATCTAGGATCCAAATACCCTTTTTGGGAAACCTAAAATATTTCTAAGTTCTAGGGTCCCCAAACTGTCTGTACACCTCTGTCCAGAAATGTAGGGCTATTAGGCCTATTTTGGCTCCTCTCAAGCACTTCTCCGATTTTTATGCAAAAATCAATCCAAATGGATTGGGTGGGTTCTGAAATCAATGCTAGGGATCTATGAGACCATAAATACATTGAGACCACACTTTTTTTAGTTCTCCCATGCACACCCTTGTCTCTGCATTCCTATTTTCACCTACCATACACCTAACCGGACTGTCCTAGCTCGCCTAGGGCATGGCTTTAAAATTTTCCAATCGACTCTCCTAACCTCCTACCTACATATGTACACTGTACAGAGGATCCCCTAACATATTCATTCAACCTTAATCATTTCCCACTGTTGAATTTCATGGGGGAGCCATAAAACCAATATCTACCTAAACTGAACCAACAAACTACCTTGTTAGTAAACAATTTCCTACACCTATCAAATCAAATCTAATCTACCTGCACTCTGAATGAAAAAATATTAGATATGTATCTACCACATGAATCAACACTTAGATTAGTTATTTCAATCCATTAAAATTCAAAGATATTTCAAATACACTAATTGTACTCTATTTTCAAAAACACTTTCTCTCTAGCTCTTCAAAACTTGCATACATTCACTCTGCCTCAGGAAATGATCCATAGAGTGTCTAAAGATGATTCCTCCACCATTTCAGGCCACTAAAATTCATTTCCTTCTCCTATAATGGTGGCAATCCAATGTTGTCGAGTTGCATGCAACATTTGCAAAAATTCGCAAATGTTGTCATGACAACTTTTTGGCATATTTTGCATTTATGATGTAAACTATATTCTAGGGCCTCTAACCCATTTAGTTCGATGAAATAAAAAAAATTTATGCCTCCTTAAGCATCTTATTACCCACACATGGGTCTTGGACACCTTTAGACCACATTTACCATTTAGACCAAAACTAAGCATTAAAGTAACCTAACTATACTAGGTTGGATTAGACACTAATTATCTATCCAACTAGTAACACACCTTACAAGACCTCCTAAGGTCCAAATTAAACACACACACTAACTTGGCCAAGGTCACTTACAAGACAAAACATCTAGGGTTTAGTAGGTGGCCTAGGTGCTCCTGCACCACAAAGTATTCTTGTGATCAAAGTCAATATCATTTCTCGACACTCCCAAGTCATAGACATTGTTGATACCAATACTGAGCACCACACACACAACATTTCATAAGGAGTAGAGAGAGAGAGACAATAGAAGATTCAAGGTTTGTTGGTTTGCATTCATTTGTATTCCTCGTTGATTTCTTGTTATTTTATTATTCATGGATTTTTTCTTAGTATTTTTGATTGCTTAACCCCCATTGCAAATTAGTGCTACTAACCCCTTGTTAATTCAAGATTGTGGAGCAGGATTTGATCTACACACCTTCCATATTCAACAAGTGATGAAATTTTTCTTTTTCAATTAATTGGCAGACATAATGTCACATGATTTTTTTTTATGTCTAGCAATATTTCATCCAACCTCAGCGAGAAGAGCCTTGTTGAGGTGAGAGATTCTCCTAACACCTAGAACTCCTATAGATTTTGGTCAAAAATTGAATCCCATTTAACCAAAGCCACTCACTTCTTCTCTTCCATTCTAAACCAAAGAAGGTTTCTTTGGATTCTTTTCAATTTATTAGCCCAATTGTTAGGTATTCTAAAGAGAGAGGAAGTAGACAGGGATCCCCCATAAGGACTATTTGAGGAGTTGTAGCTTACCCGCACTACTCAAGAGTTTTACCTCCCATCCAGCTAGCTTACATTGCATTCTTTCCATAATTTTTTTCTCGAAAGAGTTTGACACCTCCTTGACAATGAACGGTAACCCAAGGTAAGTATCGGGCAGATCAACATACTGGCATCCAAGAATATTCTTAACTTTTTCTGTAGAGAGTGATGTGTATTGAAAAATAGACCTTTCTTTTGACATAACTGATACTCTAACTTGAAACCAAGACATATTAGCTTAGAAGACGTTTCCATCATCTAGCTTTGAGTACTGACATGGTACCAAAAAGGATTGTGTCATCTACAAATACACCAATAAATTATTATATTATATTAGATGTAAATAATATTTATTAATAATAATAATTTAAATATAATATAATTATATAATTCCTTGTGATGACATTGAAATGATGATACGAGGGAAGGAAATATATGTAAGGTGTAGTAACGAGCATCCACGAGTCAAGTATAAGAGAGGACAAGATACCATGTGGTAGGTAGCCACTAGGTTAATTGAGAACCAATGTAGCACAATCTCTCAACTTTAATTGGTCTCACGGTTCTTGACATTCCCAAATTGAAGGTATTATAAAATTTGATATATAATAATATATTTATTATATATTATATTATATTTCTATTTTAATGTAATTTGTACTATAAAAATATATTAATATTAACTATAATAATTTAATATTTTTATTTTTATTTAATTTGTACTATGTTAAAGCATATGAAATAATAATTATATAATTTTACTAATTATATTATATTATATTTAGTTTTAATAATTCATGATATAATATATAATAAATTATATAATATTTAATACATAATAGTATTGTATATTATATAATTAAATAGATTTTAATATTTATTATATTAAATATTTCCATTATATTAGATTATCTTTATATGGTATATTATATAAATATGTATACAATATCCTATATTTATAATATGTATTTTTTAATTTATAATATTATATTATATTTATTATAATGGTATATAATATGTTATAATTTAAAATAAGTATAATATATATAAATATTCTGTTCTCTCTATGCACATGTATAACATTAAGACCACACATAAATAAATGTTTCGTTCAAACGTATAAAATTATAATATAATAGAAATATAATATATAAAAAATGTATATAATTATATACAATATATAATTACTTTTATATGCACATCAATTTTAGTAAACTAAAAAAAACCATTTGTACACATTTATTTTTACAATTTATGGCACAAAATCTGATTCACAAATCTGACAGTGGGAAAGATCGTAAAGTTATAATAATAAATCTCTCTCTCCTGCAAAAAATGGGTGATGTAACTGGTAGAATGGAAATAGAGAAAAAAAGGAAAACAGTGACGATGAAAAACAAAGAAATTGATATTTTTTTACCAAAAATCTAACAGCTACAAAATTTTAAATCATCTTGCATGCCTTATCTCTCATTATAAGTCATTGATGGTTGAAGTCAAGTTATCCCTTTCAAATAAAGGAATGCCTTCGACATAATAAATTTTGGAATGTGTTCAATTACTATGTCCTCTCTATTAGGGTTTAGCTAAACTCGAGCAATAAATAATATATATCATAATGTAAAACAAAAGAGGCAAAAATAAAAATTCATAATAATGTAGAGATTTAACATGGTTCACCCAATGCGAGCTCTATTCATAGAAAATAGTTGTCCACTATAATTTATTACTGAGCAAAGAACAAATTAGAATATGATGATATTTTATATTTCATAACCAATTATTTATCAATCCTTTATGAGGATTTAAAAAGGTCAATTTACATGCAAAAATAATAGTTGAATCCTTGTATTAAACAACGAGCATTTTTTTTTTCTTCAGGGATGTTGCCACCAACAATCTTCAGTGGGGATGTTACCTCCAAACCCCTTTTTTGGAGTTCTCCCTCAAGCCCTCATTGGGGGAATGAGCCCGTTGGGCCCCATAGGAGGGGCTTTACCCACTTGCACTAAGCACTCTCCTATTAATTGATTTGGGGGAAAGCACGACTAACACAATCACTAAAATGTAAGTCTAATTGCATTATTAGTAAACAAATACCAACACTCTCCCCTAATGAGTGTAAAAGGGAATTATAATATGTCATTATTTGTTATTTGAAGTATATATTTGTGAAAGGAAATACAATTAAAAAGTTTAAATAACTATAAGAGACAAGTTAAGTGGGTAGTAAATTAGTAAAAATCTTAGATAATAGTTATGTAATGGAGTATATTTATATCAAATTTTGATTTATATTTGGGTTCATTTTGATGGAGTGGATTTATGCAATTATATATTAAAAATTGGTGTATTCACTACAACAAAACAAGAAAATAGCGCCTAAATTAGCATCAAATTTTAGTGTACTTTTGGTTCTAAAATGAGCCTATGTGTCAATGAAAAAGTTGGCACCCAAGCACCATGATCAATCAGCATCATACATAGCATCGTAGTTTGTGCTGATTTGTTTGTCACAACCTTGAACACGCCATTTGTTGTGCTGGGAAAAGAAGCGAACAATTATGTCCCCTTGGCAATGGTTATGGCGTCAAAAATGATGTCGGATTTGGCTTCTAATTTTGCTTCTTTTGTTGCTTTGATTTTTCTTCCAACTGTGCTTCCAATTTTCCTTCTTGTTATGCTTCCAGTTTTGCTTCTTGTGTTGCTTCCACTTTTGCTTCTATTACAACGTCTTGTGTTGCTTCTAGTTTGGCTTCCCATTTTGCTTCCAATTTTGTTTCTCTTATAGCGTCCTTTTTTCTTATGGTTTTTCTTCGGATTTGGCTTCCTATTTTTCTTCAAATTATTCTTCTATTATAACCTCCTTTGTTGCTTCTGATTTTGCTTATGGTTTGGCTTCCCATTTTGCTTCAAGTTTTTCTTCTATTTTTGCTTCTAGTTTACTTCTTGGTTTGCTTCCATTATAACATCATTTGTTGCTTCTGATTTTGCTTCTAGGTTTGTTTCACATTTTTCATCCGATTTTACTTCTATTTTTTCTTGTGCCATTTCTTCCGTTATAACACCCCCTGTTACTTCTAGTTTTGCTTCAATGTGTGATTCCTTGTTTTCTGACCCATTGACTATAACTGCTAGATCCAATGTAGAGATAAGCTAGAAAATAAGTTGGATGACTCTTTCCCCAAAGCCAAAGGGTTTTAAATTTTTTTTGTAATAAATTCCAATCAAATCTATCATAAGCTTTAGCTAGATCAAGATTCATCAAGAAACCTTGTTTTTTGGAGAGTTCAAGAATGTGAATATTCTCAAGCACAATAATTATAGAGTCCAGTATCTGTCTACCAACCACAAACCCATTCTGCTAGGGAGAAATGAGACTAGGAGAAATAGCCAAAAGCCTAGAGGTAAATACTTTGGAAATGATTTTATACATGGATTTACATAGAATTATAGGATGGAAGTCATCCATTGAATCAGTGCCATGCAATTTGGGAATAAGGCCCAAGAAAGTAGAATCCAGTTCCTTAAGAATCCTACTAGAACCAAAAAATTCCTTAACCACATTCACAAAATCCTCTCCCACAATCTCCCAGAAGGCATGAAAAAATAACATAGGGAAGCCATCAGGACTCAGAGCTTTATTTCCTTTAAAAGAGAATACAACAACTCTTATCTCCTTAGCAGAGGGGATAGTAATAAGTAACATATTATTCCCTTGGGAAAGAATATTAAGAATAACATCCAAAAAAATATCTTGGGTTTGAACATTTAGGTTTGAAACATCAAGTTTCCAAAGAACCTACTGCCACCCTCCTAATGTCCTCTTCTTTGGTAAAAATATTGCCATTCGAAGAAATATGAGAAATCCTATTAGAAACCTTATGCTTTAGAGTCATATTACAGAACTTGGTATTTTTTTCTCTCACTAAATTCCACAAGGCCCTAGATATTTATTTCTAGAATTCTTCCTCTCTAGCAATACTCTTATGGTAGTTGGTAAGAATTTCCTTAGCAAGATTATTACCAACATAACCCTCAAATTGAATTTTATCTTGGATCTCCTTAAGTTCACTTTCAATCCCAATCTTCATAGAAAAAATATCACCAAACACTTCCTTATTCCACTACTTAATATTACACTTGAGAAAACTCATTTTTTTAGCCACCTTAAATTGGGTTGTTCCATGCACTGAAATATTCCACCAACTAGCGATATCATCTCTTAAGTTGGGGTGGGTTAACCACATTTTCTCAAACCTAAAAGGAAATTTCCTTCTTCTATGACTCAAGAGCATCCTGGGTTGCCTTTCTATCCCGCTCATCTTTTTTCATTCTTCTAGTAAGTGCCGAGTTGTAGTTCTTGTTGATTTGTAGTGTGTGTCGAGCTATCTAGTGTTGGCTAAGTTCTTGTTTGTGCTGAGTTGCCCAGTGTTGGTTGAGCGTTCCTTCTTGTGCCGAGTGAACCTGATGCTCAGTTCTTCTTGACTGAGCTTTTCTATGTTTGGTTTCTATTGAAGTAGACTTCTGTATTTAATTTCTTGTTGCACATTTAATATTTGGGTCTTGTCTTAGGATGTGTGCAGACCATTTGTGGTCGACCTTCCATCTTTGTAAGCCACTTTGGAAAGTTTAAATAGGGATTTCTAGGAGTAGGTTAGATATGAGCCAGTAGAGAAAGTAGAAGATGATGATATGAGAAGGTAGAAGATAGATTAAATATGGAGTTCCATAAATCTTGTTGGTCGTAACCCAAAAGGCCTCATAGCCGGGCATGTATGTTGTAATTGCATGAATCAATAAAAGATATTTATTTTTCCTTCTCTCCTCGGTGTTGTTCTCTATGTTATTTTCTTCCATTGTGTGTACTTGCAAGGTGGCTAGATAGTTTGGTGTGCCCTTAGCCCTGACCTCCCTATTCTCCCTTGTGCTAGGTGGTATCAAAGTGAAGTTCATCCTTGGTGGATTGGATCATGTAGAACCTTGAGTTGATTTGGTTTTAGGGTGGAAGATCTGTTGATTTGAACTATAACTCGGAGAGGGTTACGATCTTGCAGGAACCACCAAGATGGTTTGAGGAAGAGTAAATGTTGATAATGCCATAATGGACATGTTGAGACAAATTGCAACCAGATTAGATGCTATGGAAACAACCCAGTGGAGACGATAACATCTTGATGATGTGAGTGATGATGAAGTAGTGGAACCAAATCCAGAGACTGAGGAAGATCAAGATGAGTAAATATTATTGAGAGTATTGTCTAGGGCCCATTCAAAACCTGTTGTTGAAGTTGTTCCTTATGATGGAAAGTTGGATATCAATTATGTGTTGGATTGGATCTCTAATATGGAGAAGTTATTTGAGTTTGAAAGCACTCCTAATAATAGGAAGGTGAAAATTGCAGTCACTAGGTCGAAAGGTCATGTTTCACTGTGGTGGGAGCATTTGCAAACTAATAGACAAAGAAGAGGAAAGTAAAAGATCAGAACTTTCTTGAAAATGGTGAACAAGGTAAAGAAGAAGTTCCTTCATGCTGATTACCAAGTTAGCTTGCTGAGAAAGATGCAGAACCTTAGACAAAATGACATGATTGCGAAGGAATACACTGAGGAATTCTATAGATTGGACATTAGATTTGGACATGTAGATGATGAGGTTGAGAAATTTTCAAGGTATCTGAATGGATTGAGATCTGGAATTCAAGATGAAATAAGTTTTGTGAAATTGGATAGTGTGGAAGAAGCATATCAATATGCATTGAAAGCTGAGGAGATCTTGACAAAGAAGTATGAACAAAGACAGAGAGGTTGAGGTGGTAGATTCCACAGAGGCAAAAGTAGATCCTATGGTGAAGGTGGTAGATCTGATAATTCTGTGCAAGATAAGGGAAAATATAAGTGGAAAACCGATGATAAAAGAAAGACCAAGTGGAAAGGTAGTATTTCTTACCAAGGAGGTAGTAGTTCCTATCGAGGAAGAGGTAGAGGTGGTTTCAGTGGTAATTGTTTCAGATGTAGAAAAGAAGAGCATAGATCTTTCGAGTGTAGACACTCTAATGGAAATGGAAAAGGTCATAGGAATTTTGTGGTACAAGAAGATCTTGAGGGTTCCCCAAGTGGACTTGAGGCTGGAGAAAACCTGATGGTAAGGAGAGCTTTGTGTAATAATCGAGTGGATGAAGAACCTGTTCTAAGGAGAAGTCTTTTCAAGACCAGATGCAAGATGGAAGGAAAATGTTGCAAAGTAATTTTTGACAGTGGAAGTTCTATGAATTTGGCATCAGAGGAGCTGGTTAAAAATTTGCAATTACAGAGATTGAGACACCCTAAACCCCATCATTTTTTATGGATCACGGATGAACATAAGTTGTTAGTAAGTGAGCAATGTGTTATAAAATTCAAGATTAGAAATTACTTTGATGAAGTTATATGTGATATTATTCCTATGGATTTTTGTCATATTCTATTGGGTAGACCTTGGAAGTATGATAGACATGTTATGCATTATGGTAGATTGAATGAATATACTCTTTGGGTAAATGGGAAGAAGAAAACATTGTTACCTTTGATTGAGATCCCAGATGAGATAAGTTGTACTACTATGAAAATTTTCATGGTTAATGGAAAGTAGTTTGAGAAAGTAATGAAGAAGAATCAAGTCTATTTTTCTATAATTCCTAAATGTCGAGTGACAAGAATAGTAATTGCCGAGTGACAGAAAATGGTAAATGTCGAGTGACAAAAGAGAGTAGAGACCGAGTACCAGCAAAAATTCAAAACTTGCTAAATGAATACAAGGAGATTGTTGTAGAGGATATTCATGATGGTTTACCAATAGTGAGAAGTATAAGTCATTGTATGGATCTGATTCTTGGAGCTAGTTTACTGAATAAAGCACCATGTAGATTGACACCTACCGAGAATGAAGAACTTGACAGAAAAGTGCATGAGTTGTAGTAGAAAGGTTTCATCAGAGAATGCTTGAGTCCATGTGTTGTACCTATTGTATTGGAACCTAAGAAGAATGGAGAATGTGTACTGATTCTAGAGCTATCAACAAGATAACATTGAATTAAAGGTTTCCTATGCTGAGGATGGATGACATAATGGATTGTTTGAGTGGAGCAAAATATTTTACTAAGATTGATTTGAAGAGTGGCTATCATCATATCAAAATTAGAGAAGGTGATGAATGGAAGACTTCTTTCAAGACAAAAGAAGGATAATATGAGTAGTTGGTTATGCCTTTCGGTTTGACTAATGCACCTAGTACTTTCATGAGGTTGATGAATGAAGTTCTCAAGATATTTTTGGGTAATTTTGTGATTGTTTATTTGGATGATATTATGATATTCAGTAAGGCTAAGGAAGAACACCTTGAGAATATTAGACAAGTGTTGCAAAGACTGAAGGATGAGAAGATACTGATTAATCTAAAGAAGTGTTCCTTTATGCAAGAAGAGATTGTGTATTTAGGATTTGTGATTTCAGCTGATGGCATGAAAATGGACCTTGAGAAGGTTAAAGCAATTCTGGACTAGCCTACACCTGATAATGTGGGTGAGGTAAGATAATTTCATGGTTTGGATAGTTTCTATAGAAAGTTCATTAAGAATTTCAGTTGTGTTTGTAATGATGTGTCTGAGAATATGAGAGGAGATAAAAAGGATTTTAAGTGGATAGATGGAGCTGACAAGAGTTTTGAGACTTTGAAACAAAAGGTTACCGAGTTACCTATGTTAGCTTTACCTAATTTCAATAAGGTATTTCAAATTGAGTGTGATGCAAGTGGTAGTGCAATAGGAGTTGTGCTGAGTAAAGAAGGTAAACATGTTTCTTTCTTTAGTGAGAAGTTGAATGATGCTAAAAGGAAGTATTTTATGCATGATCAAGAGTTTTATGCTATTGTTCAAGCTTTAAAGAAGTGGAGACATTATTTGATTCCTAAGGAGTTTGTGTTGTATACTAATCATAAAGCTTTACAGTATTTGGGAAGTTAACTTAAGTTGAATCAGAGACATATGAAGTGGGTTGAATATTTATAGAGTTTCACATTTGTGATCAAGCATAAGAGTGAAGTTACTAACCGAGTTGCAGATGAACTAAGTAGAAGATGTTCTTTTTTGACCGAGATGAAGGTTGTTGTTCTTGGTTTTGATGAGATGAAGGAGTTGTATGATATTGAAACTAATTTTTTCAAGGTGTGGAGAGAGTTCAGAGCACCAAATTTGTCATAAAAACTAAGTAAGTTTAAGGAGTATTTCATTCAAGAAGGTATGTTGTTCAAATGAATTCAGTTGTGTATACTAAGAAGTTTCGTGAGAATTAATTTTATTAAGGAAAAACATTGTGGTGGATTGGCGGGACATTTTGGAATTGATAAGACATTGAGTTTACTTAAGGAAAATTATTATTGGAATTATATGTATAAGGATGTTCATAAGTTTGTAAGGAGTCGTGGAATTTTTCAAGTTGCAAAAGGGTAAGTCATAATAATGGATTGTATGCACCTATTTATGTTCCTAACAAACCTTGAAGTGACATCAGTATGGATTTTGTTCTTGGATTACCTAAGATAGTAAGAGGGTATGATTCCTTATTTGTTGTTGTGGATATATTTTCTAAGATGACACATTTCATACCATGTAAGAAGACATAAGATGTTATGCATGTTGCTGAGATTTTCTTCAAAGAGGTTGTTAGATTGCATGGATTACCGAGAAGTATTATCTCTGACTGAGATAGCAAGTTTGTTGGCTACTTTTGGAGGACTTTGTGGAAGAAGATGGATACTGAGTTGAGATTTAGTTCTGAATCCATCCACAGACAGATGGACAGACAAATATTGTGAATAGAATCTTGGGTAATTTGCTGATATTTTTAGTTGGAGATAAGCCGAGTAATTGGGAAATGATATTGACACAAGCTGAGTTGCATATAACAATTATGTGAATATGAGTACATGAAAAACACCTTTTGAGATTATTACTGAAATGCAACCTAGAGGAGTATCAGATTTGAGGGATATTATTGGAGAAGAAAAGAGAAGTGATGAAGGGAAATTATTTTTTGATTTTATGAAGACTTTACATGAGGAAGTGAAGTTGAAATTGGAACAAAGTAATCAGAAATATAAAGAAAATGCTGACAAGTCTAGGAGACATAATGTTTTTGAAGTTGGTGATGAGGTGATGGTACATTTGAAGAAGGGAAAATTTCCTGTTGGAACATACAATAAGCTAAAAATAAAGAAGTTTGGTCCTTGTAGAATTATGGCAGTGGTAATGCTTATGAAGTTGAGTTATCTGATGACATGGATATATCTCCTATATTCAATATTTCTGATTTGCATAAGTATGATGAGACAGATGATGAAGTTGTTATACTAGAGAGTGTTCTAAGAAGCAGATCAACGTTGAAAAGATATTGGATCAGAGGATTGTTAAAAGCACAAGAGGAAAATATTACTATGAATATTTGGCGAAGTGGAAGAATAGACTAGTTGAAGATGCTACATGGATTTCTCAATTTGAGTTGGATTCACCTCAGGGTGTGACACCTCAATGATTCAAGGGAATCATTTCTTTCAACCTCGGTTTTCTAATGCAGGAGCATCCTGGGTTGCCTTACTATCTTGCCCATCTTTGTTCATTTTGCCAGTAAGTGCTGAGTTGTAGCTCTTGCTGATTTGTAGTGTGTGCCGATCTATCCAATGTTGGCCGAGTTCCTATTTGTGCCGAGGTGCCCAGTGTTGGCCGAACATTCCTTCCTGTGCCAAGTGAACCTGATGCTCAGTTCTTCTTGACCGAACTTGTTTGTATTTTGTTTCTGTTGAAGATGAATTCTATATTTAATTTCTTATTGTGCATTTAATATTTGGATCTTGTCTTGGGATGTGTGAGGTCTATTGGTGGTTGGCCTTCCATCTTTGTAAGCCACTTTGGCAAGTTTAAGTAGGGATGTCTAGGAGTAGGTTAGATATGAGCTAGTAGAACAAGTAGCAGTTGATGATATGAGAAGGTAGAAGATAGATTAAATCTTGAGTTCCATAAATCTTTTTGGTCGTAACCCAAAAGGCCTCACAATCGGGCATGTATGTTCTAATTGCATGAATTAATTAAAGATATTTGTTGTTCCTTCTCTCATTAGTGTTGTTCTCTGTATTGTTTGCTTCTATTGTGTGTAATCGTAGGGTGACTGGATAGTTGGCTATTCCCTTGGCCTCGACCTCCCTGTTCTCCCTTGCGCCATTATAGTCACAACATCCACAAAAAACTAATAGGATAATGATCAGATCCAACTCTAAACATAGCTATGAGCAAGAAAAAAAACTTTATTAGTCATTCATCATATATCAGTGCCCTATCCAAACAAACTTGAATTAACCCATCACCTACCCTCCTATTGGTCCAAGTGTAATTAGAACCTTTAAGATCAAGATCATGTAAGTCTTGATTATTAATGAAATCAAGAAAATATAGCCTACTATTAATCTACACTTGGGATCCCCCAAATTTATCCTTATCCTGAAGAGGGGTAATGAAATCCCCCATAATAAGCCAGTGATCATTACTAAAATTAAGGCGAAGCATCTCCAACCTCTTCCAAAACTTAGTTGTAAAATCCTTACTGTTAAGGGAATAAATATTAGACAACACCCATTAAAATTATCTCTTATATAGTTAAATCTAACAGAAATACAATTCGTATATGTATCTAGAAGCACGCCTTGAATAAAATTAAGATCCTAGAAAATGGTCGTACCTCCAGAAGAACCATCTGAACTATAACCAACCATACCACAATTCTTAAAAACTTTTTTTTCATCTTTCTCCTTAGCCATTTAGTTCTCTAATAATGACTATATCCGACTTATGATCCCTCACAAGATTATGGAGGATATCTTGTTTATGGGGCCTATTAAGCCCCCTCATACTCAATGAGATGATCTTCATTTTATTACTATGGAAGAAGATTTCAGTGATGGTATTCTATGTACCATCTGCAATTTTCTAATAAAATTCCTATTTCAAGTGCCATTTTGCCAATTTTCTACCAGATGAAGACTTTGGATTCCCCACATCTACCTTGTTTCTATTTTTCATGGAAACTCCCATTGCCAAGATTATGGATTCTAGATTTCTTATTTTCCATGAGCGTAAACATCCCATCTCCATTTATTTGCAAATACTCAAGTTTTTTATTTTCCTTCCCAAATGTAGGTTCTTTGACCTTAATTTTCCCTTGATTAACCTTTAGGGATTTAGAGACAATAAGAGAACACGAGCATCCATCTACAAAGGGGGAAAATGAGAATGTAGACATAACACACTCTGGAGATCCCAATGATTCTATCATTGAAGGCCCTTCCATGTCTTCCCATTGAGATCTTAACCCTAAAGGGGGAGCATCAAGACCAATCTCTTTACATTCTTCCAAAATATCCCCTTCTTCTAAATACATAACATTAATAGTATTTTGGGTATTGAGGACTGATGTTCCATTTAGACCCTTACCAGAAGATTCTGGAACCTCCCTCACCTCCTTAATTTGTTGATTTACAATCTTATCTAGCTTCGAATCCAATCCAACCCTAGTACTTTTATCTTTAGCTTCTCTTACATTCTTATCACTATGTGTAAAATCTGTATCTGCAGGAAAAGGATAGTAAGTATCCTTAGTAGGAAAATTTTCCCCCATCTTGGGGTCCATCAAAAAACTAGATGTATCTCCCCTTTCTCACTGATGGCATTGTGCACAATCTCAGTTTCATCTTCCTTTTGCTCCTCATTGGCCACAAAAACAATATGATTTTGTTCATTATTTTCTTTTACCAATTCTTAATTCCTCTCACCATTTTGATTTGAACCAACATACTACTCCTTCCAGACCTTCTTTTTACTACCTTCTCTCTAGATCTTAGGGTCAACATTCTGGGGTCATGTGTAAATTGGATTTCATAGAGCATTTCTTAGCCTAATGACCAATTTTTTGCAATGAAAAAAGATGAACAAAAGAGACTCAAACTCAAGGAGTTGAATGCATTCACCTAGTTTATATATTATATTAATAGAAGAAGGTAAATCCTTCTACCGGGAAACAACAAATAGATTCTAGCATAAACCAGTCATTTTCAAGAAACCATCATGGAATCAATGGATAATAATTTACCAAATAAAATAGAAAGGCCTTTAAAAGCATCTTCATACCAGTATTCAAGAGGTAAATTAGGTAATATGACCCGAACTTGGATAGCTTGAAAAATGGAGTCTGACAGGTCAAGATTCGGTGTCCATTTCATAAGGGCTAAGGAAGACTTCCCAATCACCCAAGGACCACCATAGAGCACATATGAAACATCCTCTGGATAAGAGAATAAAAAGGATAAAAACCCCTTAAACATGGTAGAGATCTCCACTTTCCCTTTCAAACAACATTTTTTCTTGAAAAAGGCTCTAACTAGGTCAATATTTCGTCTAGGACCGATAAAATTTCCAACCAAAGAAAGGGACATCAAAGAAAAATTATGATATATTATTACGAATTTAGGAACATAAATAGAAAAACAACTAGAAGTCAGATCAAATATATTATCCATGTGAGGGAATGTTGACTTACCATTCAGTTTATACCAAATAGAGAACATCAAGGACCTCTTCTCGACATTAAAGGTTCCATTGTGACCTTCTTGGGAGGGAAAGAAAGTGAACCCACCACACAGTCAACCCCAACAACCTAAAAATGATTCTCAACAACTTTCTCACCTATATCCAGTGGGATATTCTATAGATCCCCATCTTCCAATTCCTCCAAGTCCCTTCCAACATCAGACTTGATAGACCCCAATACACCATCCTAAAATCCAACCCATGAAACCCCAAAATCTAGTCTAGAAAAGCCTCCATTCATAGATCCATGCATAGTCATCCCATCCTCACTCCCTATTCAAAAAATCCAAGGAGAAGTTTCTAACCAATAGAGTCCTACCCATGATGGAAAAGTTGGAAAATTGTTTCCCTCCCATGATTATGGGTCTAGGTGATTGGATTCAAAAGTATGAAGATGCTAAATTGAAAGCATGAGAGGATTTTTATGAAATTCATGATTCAATTGAAGAACTAGAACAAGTTTTATTTAACATGCCAAAAGGAATGAAAAAGAAATCCATATTTTATGAGCTCCCTTACTGGAAGGATCTATTAATATCTTACCTATTTGATCCTATGCACATCTTCAAAATGGTCCCAAATTCTATATTTCTACATATACAAGGAAAAGATAAGGACACCTTGTCTTTGAGGAGATATATTTCTCTTTTTCATACCAAAATTGATAGAAAACATTTGTGCCCAAATAGGTAAAATTAAACATATGCAAAAGCTCCATGGATTTTTAAAAAAGGAGCTAGACCAACTAAAAGATGCCATCTGTTCAATATGAACACCTACTGGCTATGGGTAATAATTGGCTAAAGCTTTTACATTTTATGGACATATCAAAAGATTTAAAATACATAATTTTTATAATTTTTATGAAGGTATTATATATTATCATTTAACATTTATTGGTAACATTGATTAAGTACTAGTAAATATATTTTATATTTTGTTTTGTAGGAAAAAATTACTAATGACATTTTCATAAATGTGTTTGATAGAAAATTATGCCATTGTCAATTAGGGACATGATTCTTATCTTACAGTTGACTTAAGGAATTCAATAAGTTGATTGTCTTTATTTACAAGGTATGTGGTTATATGAATGTTCATATGTGAGAGGCATAGAGATATTATATTGCATTTTAATTATTCACTAAAGGTTCATATTTTAGAAATTGTATGTGTATTTGAGAAGGATTTCCCTACAAGTTTCATGGACCTAAAAGTCCATTTACTAATACACCTAGTTAATGACATTGAATTGGTAGGTCTCGTATCAACAAGGTGGATATTTTTCTTTGAGAGGTATATAAAAACTCTAAAAATATATGTCTGAAAAAGGCACATCTAGAGGGTTGCATGGCTTAAGGGTATGTATAAAATGAAGTATTTTTCTTCCTTTGTTAACTCCTTAGTAAGTATTTTGAAGATGGACCACACTTATGGAATGAAGAATGAGCATCAAATATTATTGACAAAGAAAAACCACAATCTAATGGTGTTCAAGTAGAAATTAAAAAATAAATCCATGATCACTGTAGTTGTTTTTCTTGAAATCATTAATTTACTCTATAATTATTTTGTCAAATTAACAACGTTACATTTGGATTTTGAAATAAACATGTTGACATGTAATAGGTGTAGAAAAAAGTGCTATAATTGAAAAGTTCATTATGTAACACATGGACTTAGTGAACATATGGATTAATCTGTATGATAAAAAGAGAGACGAAGTGTTAGAAGCCAAGAGGTAATTTAGGTGATCAAACCCAAGGAATATGCCACTCCCAGCTGATCTTCTTGGGGAATGGGGAAAAGATAGCATACTATATTGGGTTACCAAACAAATTCAAAATCAAATAGATAATGCAGGCATAGATTCAAACATAACAAAATATGAAATCAACATGTCTAGAGGATGTGAAAGAAAGGTACTATTGGAATTTTAAAAAATGTTGTTTCCTTACAGTTTTGATACTGTTAACTATTTTAATATTTTTCATTATATTTGTTTTTACTAAAATAAATAGTCTTCCACTAGCGAGGAAATATCTAAAAATGTGGGCATATGGTCAATATTATCATGTAGAAATTTTAGATGTAAAGAGATGATCCATCGATTGTGGCATCATGGTTGAGTTCAAGTAATCCAACCGATCAAGCTCAAAATATAAGAATATAGTTGAAGGGAACCTACAATATTTTGGTAAAATACAATAAATTATTAATTTGGATTATCACTCTTTTAAAACTTGTATTTTTAAGTGTAGATGATATGAAGCATCTAAGAGGACACGAAGACACGATATCCATAGTGGATTGTCTTCTATAGATTCATCACAGTTCCTACCGGAGGTAACCTTATGTTCTACCAATTCATTATGAGTAGGTATTTCTTTAAGTCAAACAAGAAGTAGTAGTGATCATTAATTTATTAATTCATAGTTTATTGCAAATATATACGTGTGTTTACTAAATAGTTTAGTTCATAGGTATTTTTCTATGAAGATATTTTAATCTGAAATGGATATTTGTTATACATTATTATCTAAGTTTAAGGCATGTATTTGACGATGCATTAGTGGATACTGAGAAAAACAATGAAGACTAGAAAAATGAGAGAGAGGGATTAGAGAACATCGAATAAATTGGCATCCACCATGATGCTGAGGATGGTTATGTTCAGACACAAGAATTCAAAAATCCAAAGTTAGATGATGTTATGGAAGACAACAATATGGATGATATAGATGATGATGATCCAAATACATCTGGTAACAATATAGATGGTCTACACTCAAATTTCAATGATGATGAAGATGATGTAGGTCAAGACGAGGATGATGATAATATTAAATACTATAGAGAACATATGAATATTTACAATGATACACCGAATGACATTGTAGCAGACAATAATGCTAATGACCAAGACTTCTAAATTTTTAGAATTATTTTCAATCTATTTTTAAAAAATAATGATTCTTATGGCCTAAAATTTTTAATGCTTCTATAATATTATTTGTGTCGATACAAATTACGTAATGCAATATCCTTAAATTGGTCAATCTTTGGTATGAATTGTTGGCAGAAAAAATAAGTATTTCTTGGATGCTTCCTCCATTCATTTTGTATCAACATATGTTGGTGAAGACACAAAATTTAATAAAATATTAATGCACATAACTCACAATTATTTAATTAAGAAACTTTATTAACTTTGTTAAATAAGCATTGTGATTACATACTAATGTAGTTGAAATTGTTCTTCAATAAACTAAAAACTTGAAATTACAATAAATGAAGTTCTAACCACCTGAGAGGGTAGATAAAATTTGTTTATAGAAATTAAAATCCTAAATAATCCTAACTAACAAAAAATTAACTCCCAAGGAAATAGGAGGATGCAATCTATTACAACATGAGAAAAGGAAGGGGTGTTATGCTCTGAATAAGAAACAATCAAACTATTTATGCTGCAGAGGAAGTCTAGCATTACTGACGCCCCTAGATCTACTCTACTCCAAGAATGAACACTAAAGTATCATTATTTCACTTCATGATTTGTAGTTAGTCAGTCGATGACTCTTTTAAGGTTCATCTTGGACGACGATGTCTCCAACCGATTAGTTGTTATAAAATTCCTTATTGTAAGGATTTTGACCGCTTCTATTTATTCCTCCATTATGACTTTACTGTGTACAAAACATAGGCATGCCCATTTCACTTTAGAATAACCATTTATCTAACTACACTCAAGATTAATATGAATAATTCACATAGCAAAGGTTACATATCATCTTTCATCATTTATCCAAAAATGAAGTATACATTCAAATTCACAACCACTTACCAACTACAGGAAGACAAAAAAAAGTTAGGCATATCCATCTCACTTCAAAATAACCATTTATCTATGTACATGCAAAATTAATATAAATAATTCACATAAAAAAGGTCGTGTGTCATCTTTCATCATTTAGAAAAAACAAGTATAAGGATAATTTTACAACCACTTAACAAGTTTAGGAATACAACATAAATTCAACATGAAAACATCATAAACAAGGTCTATAAACCTCATAAGAATGTCTAGAAACCCTTGATAGAGCCACTAAAAACATAAAAGATATAGATAGAAAAAATCCATTAGACAATAGGAGCCATTGATGATGAAAGTGTATGCCTTTGTACACCACACAAAAAATAATACAAACGCTACCTCATGCCATCTTTTACACTTATTTCAACAAGAAATTATTGCATCTTTTGATATGTTTGTCATACACACGATTAGACACATCTACATTTAACTTGTTGAGTTGTCTAACTAAATAGTCTAGCTCATACAATATGTTTGCCTAACCAAACAAAATTGACTATATATTATTCATGTCACTGGTGACTTTATTGAGTGCAGGGGATAAAATATAACTATCCAAGTCTTCCCACCACTCTTCCTTTGACTTATCTTCACCATTGTTCTTAATAAAAGGAGGGGGATTCAAACTCCTAATGAAATTTGATATCCTATAGGATTTTATGATTTTCATATGATACATGTGATGGTTTGATAGAAACTCACCTATCTTAAGGATTTGGTCAGTAGTATTCTTAAAGAGCTTGGCCTATTGAGCATTGTTCTTGAAATGTTCATTATGAAGAGCTACATAATTGACAACATCCTACACAACCCCTTATTCAAAAACATCAGTTTCAACTCTAGTTTTCTCTACATAGGAATGACCTTGATGATAGTTTCATATCTATCCCACATGATATGCAAATGGGGATGCATATGTCTATAATTTTTCTCAATCAAGTCTCGAGCTTTATTAAAATTTGTGAGCTTCACCTATTTCTTTAAGGAGACATTTTCTTTTTGCAAAAGAAGTAACTGTCTCTCTTTTTGTTCTCTCCTTTCCCTCTCTAATTTCAAATTAGTATTTTTCTAGAGAGATTTTTTCATTAGCTTCTAATAGGATCCCCAGTCCCAAATTTGTCTACACAAGACCCTCTAGCTCCCTTATCCTTCTTTGCATATTTTTTATCAAGTTATTTTTCTCTTCAACCATTGCTTTGTTGAAAAGAGAAACAGACAGTTTCAAATTGGCCACTAACTCTAAAGTAATATACCCCAGCATGTACATCATAAACTTCCCAAGGATGTCTTGTGGATTCTCAATGGTAATTAGATTTTTACCAGGTGAATACATGGACTAGATGGCAAAGGTATTGTCATTTGGTCTAAATATAGACCTATAACACAACCTATCCATCCCTTGATCATTGATCATGAAATCAACATCTTCGTATCTTCTTAAATTATCAAATACAATGCAAGTGGAGATGTCTACACCTAAAAGAAATAAACAACCAACTTCTATCAATATTTTCCTCCCCTATTCTGGGGTCATTATATTTAGTTATTTCCTGACATTTTTCCAAAAGGTATCTGTGGCCTCCTTTCTCTTCTCATAATCAGTAATATCTAGCTTCTCGGCCAATTCCTTATCTTTTCTATTTTGAAAAAACTTTTTGAATTCCTCATATTTGAAAAATTCATAATCACTCATGAATTTATCAACAAATAGTTTCCTCACATCTTCAGGTAAGTACTATAAAATCTCCAAAATGTCATCATTGTCACCAATCATGGGTTGGTAGGGCTTAATTTGAGCATCTTGTAACACTTCCTCATCTTCCTGCCCCAACTATACCTCCAATATATTATGAAACAAACAAGGTGGATGATGGTGTAGGTGACTTCCTATCAAGAGGAATAGTAGGGACTAGACCTCCAATTATACTACTTGTAGGAAATTGGATAAATGCAACAGAAAATTCAACCTCTTTTAGTAACACCTTTGAAGATTGAAAAAAAACTCCAATCTCTTTACCCTATTAAAATCATTAGTAAATATGCCCCTAGGTAATAGGGAAATTCCATTTACTTCCTCTTCTCATCTTCTTGCACCATGTTATATACTACAACCCCGCTACAATCTTCCTCATAGGATGGGAAATTCCTCCATAGTTACTCCTTTTGTAGAAAAGAATAGTGATATGATCCTAAGATAGCATCTTTCTTTACAGAGTCATGGTATCCCTTAGGATCAAATGGTCTAGCCTCTATCCCTTTAGGCATATTATATGTTTTGATAAATTTTATAGCCTCTTCATATCCTTCAAACCATTAATATCAAAATATCCAATTTTGAGATGTGAAGGGAGGATTGAAGCTTTCCTGTTTTTCCTAAATATGTCAATTTCCTTAAAAAATTTCCAAATAAATTCCAAAATTGTTAATTTTTTTGAAATAGTGTAAGGTGGGACATGAACCTTACCCTAAAATCCAAAAACCCTCATGTATGAATATCTCCTCATCAGGTACCAATCTTCCCAATTGTGTTTTACTTTCTATGTATCAACCTTTTATTTTGGCCTTCAAAACTTCATTATTTAGGGGGACATTCTAGGGGGAGCTTTGGTGCCTATGGTATCATATATTCTTTGAACATAGTAATTTTCAAATTTTATGTATTGAGCATTTTTGTACTCACAGTCCCAGACATTGGTCCATAATTGAATAGGCTTAGTGTTCCCAAAGTTATATAGAGGGTTGATATGGAGTTCATTGATCCATACTTTAAACCTATTTCCTTTAAATAAAAGTATATGCATTAATAATGAATACCATTTAAAATTAAACACTTACTCATTCTATTGAATTGCACATAATGACTAATGCATTTGTTCAACCACGTACTACGGCTAATCAAATGGCCCATTGTTATCTATATTTTGGATATCACATGTAAAAACAGTTAGTTCCTCTGGAATTTCATCATCTCCCATGTATCCAAATACGTGACACTCAACATAATGGGTCATCATGTAGTATCTTTGAAACAATTGTGTACTATAGGGTGGAGCTTCAAAACTTGTGAACTTTTTCATCTCACTATTAACCCTAGGACTATGAATTGGCAACCATAACCTCCTATACATTCCTTCACATTTCTTATATTCTTTCTTGAGGCAAGATAGGTTAATATTCACATTATAGTTTCCACCATCCATTATGTCAAAGATATTGCAAATTTCATCGTTATTGATAGTTAGCAGAGCTCCATCTGGACTTCCAATTTGTCTGGTGTTAGTGTTATAACATCTAGCTAAAGTCCTAATTAGGTCTACATTGATGAAAATATTAGGGACTACCAACTTTTCTAACCCCAAATTCTAGGGGTTATACTCTAGCCGAGGGATCTTTGATTTAGTATTGCAATATTAAAAAAATTTGTGCCCTCTCACTCCCATTTGGACTTTGCTAGCCTCTATCTGCTTGCCACTAAATTTCAAGAAATCTAGAGTTATTTTTTACCTTTGTGAGGATTTGAGAAACCTTTTTCTAACAATTCAATTAGACTACAATTTCTTCTAATAATTCACACTTATTTAAGAAATTTACAGAGAAGGATAAGTGCTAAACCAAGGGTTAACTCATTGTTTGTCAATTTGTTGTGTTAGACCTATGCACTGGATGCTAATAATGAATTCTTGAAATCACACAATTATTTCTTTGTTATGTAATTCTTCTCAACTTTATGAAATAAAGATAAAATACCTCCCAAGTAGGCTCTCAAGTATGTTTGTTGTGTCATTAAATCAATATACGTAAATAATTAAAGTTGGAATGGGAAGCAACTCAAGTTTAAATCAAAGACGTCGATACAAAGAAATCAACAGTACTCAACAAGATTTGAAATCCTTCCATCGATCTTAATAAATTTTTGTCACTTCCTTATTTTATTCCATATTCTAGTGGGACACCACACTAAGTAGATAATTGACACATCAAATGCCACATAAGATACAACGACATGTTGAAGCATTTGAAAGCCCCCATCGCACCATTGAATGAACAAAAAAAAACCTTGGGCCCACTATACTATCCATTCATCTCAGCTAATTATCCATGCACCTTTCATCTAAATTTCCATCAACATCACCCCTTGATGACATGGTGAAGGACAAATGAACTCCCACCATGCCACTTCCTTCCATGTTACAATGAACTCTTAAGCCCAATGAAATCACTTAGTAGCCCATTGAGACTGAAGGAAGCTCTCAACATGCCATCATGTGCCAACTTGGATGACACAACACAACTTGGTAATATAGAGAGATGGGAGAACCATTACATTATGCCACCATGCAAGAATAACAACCTCTTAACCAATTAATTATACACATGCATTTATAAATGGGTTAAGTATGAGGGAAAACACTTAGGTGCAAGGACTTAGAAAATACATGGCCATAAGATATAATAAATGAAATAATCAACCATAGCAAGGGTAACTGACAAATGATGTAAACTTTAACAGATGGGGCTGGTCAACCAATGAACTTTAACACTCTAAACATCACACTACAAGAGATTCAATTAGGTAAACAAGTCAACAATATAATAGAAGTTGGCTCATATCACAATTGGCTCTATTATATTGAACACACTGATGAATTAAGTTGAGAGGTGGAGCTTAACTCTATTTATACATGTATTGTCCTAAAAAGTTACCACCCATTAATTTGGAAGCTCTAGGACATATTAGGTCCCATTTTAGTGATCTCCTCAATTTTGGATGCATTTATGCTTGAGTTTCCCACTCATTTCTCCATTTTTCCTCAAGCCTCTTAATACTTCTCAAACCCCATAAATTCTACCTCAAAATTTACCCTTTCAATTATAGGTTAAACCACTTTCAACTTATATCTCAGGGGCAGAATTTTGGTGGGTTTTGGGCCCGATGCAAAGTATTTTCATTTTCCTGCTCAATGAGGTTGGCCTTTGCAAATTTGGACTCTAGAATCATTATAAATGAGGCATCTTCCCTTCATTTTGACATCTATACATATACATGAAAGTAATCATCTACTCTCAAGAAATCAATTCCAAGGTGCATTCAAGAGATGTTTTGGTAATTTATAGCAAGAAAGCAAGGATTTGGATCCAAGATTTGAAGGCTATCTTCCATTCATCCATTCCAATGTCATTTTTCCATTAATTGTGTAAATTTATCTCCCATGATGGATTAGTGGAGGAATTCCAAATTAGGAAAGAGTATCTATATCCATTCTTCATTAAATCATATCAAGTATACATACATGCATGATCTATGATTTAGAAAGTGTAGATCTATTTCATTGGTGAAGACATCCTACATTCTATCAACTTGATTCAAGCAAGTATAAATCTTTGTGGATATAGCGGATCTATATCCATCCATAAGGGTTTCACAAGAAACGTGAACATTTACATTGATCTTGTTTTACATGCTTTACTTATCTCATTTCAAGGTTAATTCCTATACAGGGGCTTGACCAAGGAAAGCTCCTTTACCCCCAAGAATGTTCCATTTCTTGTGTACATGTGTAGATTTGTAGAGGTTTGGATTTATATTTACAGATCCAAGGATACAGTATTGGTAATTTTCATGAGGCCTTCAATTCTATCTCTCTCAGGTATAGGTCAAACCTATTTTGACATATACCTAGAAAGTCAACCTTTTCCTGTAATTCTAAAATTTTCACAGTTGGGAGATTCAGTCTTCTGAGCTCTGGATCTGAAACAATTTCCAATTCTAACATAGTCTGGTAGGGTTTTTTCAGATTTGAAATTTCTTCCTCTACATTTCCTCTTTTGATCTTGGTGTTGGATTAACTTTATATGCTTTTTGGTTCACCATATACATTTTGTTAAACCCAACTCGTAACATTTTCATTCTGATTTTGGTGTTATATTTTCTTTATATCTTACTCTACTTTGTATGCATCATAGATTCTCCCTTGCATACTTTTTAATTGGCTAGATAGATTTTCCTTACCCCTCACATATTTAGATATAATTTGTATTCACTTTGTTTTGGTTACATGGTATGCATTTAGATATAGGTTCATATCTAGATTTATTTTAATGCATTGTGATAATCTCTATTTACATTACATCTTTGCTACATTATTTCAAATTACATTGTATCTTCCTTTCCTTTCACACCTTTTTGTATGAGCTTTATCACTTTGACTCCAACCTATATTATTTTAGTTAGAATAATTTATAGAATCATGGGTTCTTTTGATCTTGAACCTCCCGTCTTTACAATGAATCTTGATGAAACCAACATGCATCCTAATAATTCCAATCCTATCATGGAGAAAAAATCTTCTCATTCTTCTCATAATGAAGATAAATTATTAAGAGTTCCTCCCACCTAATTGCAAAAGCTTACTCATGAATTTGAAAATTTAGAACATTGGTTAGCTCAAGAGAATCATAATACTGAAGCTCTTTCCAGTGTAGAAGGTTTAAATAAAATCATTCATAATGATGAACATGGTCTTAACCTCTTGCATGGAATTTCCCATCTTATTAATTCCAATACAAAATATTCTCAAGAATTAGGCTATGTTGCAACTACTACAAGTGTTGCAAATTCTTTGCCTGTCTCCAATTCTATTCCTAGTATTTCCACTTACACTCCACCTCTCATAAAAACTTCAATCCAATATTACAAACCCACACATGTGAGTCTCCCTAATCCTATTCTTCCCTATATTCCTACAAGTTTTCCATGTGTTTCATTTCCTTCATCTATGCCTTCTTATCATAGTGTTCCTTTTTCATATTCAAATCCTATTTCCAACAATGCTCTTAACATGCTTCATGCTTCTTTAAACATCACCTCTATTCACACAATATTCCTAACATTTCCAATGTTTCTCTTCCAATCATTTCTTCCACTGATTCTACCATTAATACCTTATCTCAAACTGTGTCTTCTTTGCAACAAAAAATTGCATCTTTGACTCAATCCAAGTTCAAAATTCCTACATTTGATATTTCTAGTCCCTTGTCTATGGATGTAATTCCCCACCAAGGAACCTAAGAGAACTAACCTAAACATGTAACTAAGTTAACACGATAAATTTTTTTTAATGTTTACAAACAATAATGATAACAACATGGAAGCAAAAAAATGCAACACATGACATTCACATAAATTCAACTCAACATAGATACAAATCTTGAGGGTTCCTTGACATAGAATTACTTAAGAAAACTAATCTATGAAGAAAAATAATAAAGAAACTAACATGAAAGAATATAAAAATCTGAAATATAATATACATCATAACTCACATCCTCTGCACATGTCATAGGGTATGTAGTAATAACTCTAATACAAGTATGATACAATATCTAGAATAGGTATCACATTCGATACACTGATACAAGATTACAAAATGATATGATAAGATCAAAACATCCAAAGATAAATAAGATGAATACAACTGATACAAGGATCAAGTCTTCAAAAGAACAAGGAGATATAACAACAAAAAGGATCATCCAAGCACATTGATACAAACGTCAGATCTCAAATGGTAAAAGTGATGAACTATAACTGATTGAGTTTTTGAAGATGATAATTTGATGATCACCAAGCTGCAGAAAGTAAATGCAAGACATTAAATAAGTTAATGTATTGTATTATCATTGATGTCAACATAATATGTTATGATTTATCATACACATATTGTCACAAAACTTGAAGATCTAAAGAGATTTAAAGTTTTTGTTGTCAGAAAAGGTATACACCGAGTGATAGGGTTACTCGAGAAATAGTGAACCCCGAGTAGTTCACAGTGTTACCCAACAGACACACAACACCGAAGGATAGTGTTACTCGAGAGACACAGTGCTACTCGAGAATAATGTTACCCAAGATTAGTAGTACCTAAGCAAGTGTTACCGAGCAAACTAAGAGTTTATGACCGAAATCAACTAGAGTTAAAAAATGACAAAACTACTTAGCTGGCAGAGCTATATTTAGAGTTAACTGATTGATTGATTTATTTCCATCGACCAGTTGAACTAAGGATAAGAAGAAGATTTAAAGCTAGTTTTACTCACAGTTGTCAAGGAGAAATATATGGGATAAAACTAAAGCAAAGCTTTAAAGATTAAAGCAATGCATGACAAGATTTGCAGATCAAGAAGCAATCTATGTCAAGAACAAGAAATACAAGGAGATGAAACAGTGAAATCATGTCTATATAAAGAGAAAATTAATTCATTGTGAAAGAGAGGAATTTTGAATATAATTTTGGTGAAGATTGAAGTCTTCATGCATATATGATCATACAGGCTAAAGAATAGATCCAATAATTTTGCAGAAACCGAACAACAGAAGCAAGAGCATTCACCGAGAAGAAAAGAACAAAGAGGGGAGCAAAGGAATTTAAGAGCATATTGATTAGAGAGGTATTATGGACTAACAATAGATTTGAAAATATGCAAAGTAAATTTGTATTATTGAATAGATCATTTACTGTTTTAGTTTAACCATTGATTTAGAAAATCACTTAACCAAGTGGGATTTATCCATCCTTATTGTATTGAGATAATCAAGAGCATCAAAAGGTTTTCTTGTTGACATCATAGTGAATGTGAGGTCAAAATATAAATTGAACATGGTTTTGAATCCTCTAACAAGGTTTCACTTAACATTGTGTTTGTAACCTTTAATAGGGTTGGCTCTTCACCGAGCTCACTTCAGAAGAGTGAAAATTTTGGGTTAGCGATCCCAAGTGGTTTTTCCCTTAACAAGGTTTCCATGTTAAAAATCTATGTGTCAAATGTGTATATGATTCATTGATTTGATTTTTTTCTTTACACATTACTAAAACAAGATTGGTCGGTAAACACTAAGTTTGATTGCTGATATTCAATAAAGCTAAGAAATAGATAAACAATATATTCACCGAGCAGTATAAATGTTTTTAAGAATATATAAGGCATACATCTTATAGGACTGAATGATAACTAAGGATATTATATTTGTGATATAAGTTTAGGTTGGATTATTGGATTAATTTTTAAGGCCACGGATTCACCCCCCCTCTCAGTTATTCTAACAATTGGTATCAGAGCTTCTGTGCTTGGAAGAGAGTTTCAAGACTCAAGCAAAAGATTACAAGATGAGTAAAAGGGATGTGCCTAAGTTGAACAAAGACAAATTTTCATCATGGAAAAGCAGGATAAGACTCCATCTATAAGATATTGGAAATGATGTCACATAGTACTTGGATACTAAATTTGTTGCACCTACTGGACCTCCAACTGTTGATCAATTGAGAGAAAAAAAGAACACAATTCTATGATGATAGAACTTGCTTCTTCACTATCTAATGCTGAATTTGAAGATGTCAAATCATGCACTACTGCAAAGCAAATGTGGGACAAACTCAAGCTAGTACATTGAGGAGATACAAATGTGCTGAGAGATAAAGTTGAAAGGCTAAGAGGAAAGTTTGATGACCTAAGAATGAAAGAAGGAGAGAATATCACTCAATACAGTCGAAGAATCAAAGAGGTTGTTAATTCTATCTGAGGAGTAGGAGGAGTAATTGAGGAAGAAACAGTGGTAAGTAAAATTATGAGAACCTTACTAACTATTTATGCTATTAGAGTATCTGTAATTCAAGAAATGAGAGCAGTATAAAATAGCAATGTTACTCTTGATAGTTTGATTGGTAGAATTATTTCATTTGAGATGAACAAATATGACGATAGTGTCTTACCAACTACTGAGTCTGCATTCAAATCTTCTATGAAAATAAGCAAATCTAGTAACAAAAACACTATGAGAAATGATAGTGAAAGTGATAGTGATGAACAAGAATTTGATGAAATTAAAGAACTTATGGCTAGGAGATTGCAAAGAGGTAAAGGAAGATACAAAGGTAAATTACCATTGTTATGTTTTAATTGCAAAGAAATTGGACACTTTGCTGCTAGATGCCCTAACAAGAGAAAATATGAAAGAAACAATGATAGATCTTATGAAAAGAAGTTTAACATAAGTGATGAATGAGAATACAGAAGCAACTGATACTCTGACAGAAGAGATAACTAAGACTACAAGGACAAAGGAAAGAAGGCTTGTTACCTGGTTGAGAACAAAGCTGAAAATACTAACACCGAGTCTGATGAAGATATTGAGGTAGTATTTGTTGCTATGAAGGATGATTCAGATGAAGAAGAAAGGTATGTTGAAACTACACTCATATATAAAGTTAACAAAAATGATGTCTGGATTATTGATATTTGTTGTACTCACCACATGACTGGAGATAAGGAAAAGTTTGAAACTTTTGAATATTATAATGGTGGATCAGTTAGGATGGGTAATGACTCACCTTGTCCAGTTGAAGGAAAATGAACCATCATGTTGAATAGTCTGATCAGATGTGAAAATGCATATTGGGAAAAAGGAATTAACTATAATCTATTGAGTGTTTCACAGCTGAATAACATAGGACATCGAGTTGCATTTGAGAAAAAAAAGGCAAAGATATATATAGGAACAAGAAGTTTGATCGGTATTGGTGAACAAACAAAAGGTAACCTATTCTATCTTGATAATATTGAGACCACTTGTTTATTGGCTAGAAATGAAGACACTTGGTTTTGGCATAAAATGTTATGTCATGTGAATTTTGACAACGTGGTTACGATAAGAAAGAAAAGAAAAGTAAGAGGCTTACCGAGTATGTCAAAACCCGACCATGTCATATGCAAGAATTGTCAAAAAGGAAAAATGAAAAAGTATAGTTTCAAGAGAAAAACCTACACATCTAATGCTATTTTAGAGTTAGTCTATGTTGACTTATGTGGACCAATGAGAACAAAGAGATAATATGGTGATAGATACTTCATTCTATTTGTTGATGACAATTCTATAATGATGACCCTTTATGTTCTTAAAAGAGAAATCTGAAGCATTTAAGATGTTCAAATGGTATAAAGCTATAGTTGAAAAGAAAATTGGAAAAGAAATGAAATGTTTAAGATCAGATAGAGGAGGAGAATTTATTTCTGATGAATTCACTAACTTTTGTAATGAGCGCGGAATTACAAGACAAGTTTCTGCACTAAGAAAACCACAACAAAAAGAGATTGCTGAAAGGAGGAATAGATCAATTTTTGATTGTACCAGAACATTAATGATTGAAAAAGGCATCACACAAACATTCTGGACAGAAGCTGTAAGTACTATTGTCTATACACTAAACCGAGTTCAATTGCAGAAAGACACCAATAAGACACCTTATGAGCTATGGTATGGATACACACCAAATGTGAGTTAATTTAGAATTTTTGGAAGTCAATGTTATATATTGAAAGAGGATAGAAATGGGAAGCTTGACTCCAAAAGTGATGAAGGAATACTTCTAGGATATTCTACCAAAATCAAGGCTTATAAATGTCTTAACAAATCCTCTAATAAAATCATTGAAAGTGGAAATGTTAAAGTGGATGAATTTGCTGAGAAAAATGATAAGGAAAGATAAAAAGATCTAGAAGATTACAATAGATTTATCTAGGGTGAAGGACATGACACTCTGCCCAAGCAACAGTGTATCGCTACCGAGTGATAGAACAATGCAACCGAGCATCAGGAAAATGCTCACAATTCTGAACTGAATGATGAAGAGAAAGATGAAGGTCAAAATGATGAACAAAGATCTTAACATGTACTTGAAAAATGTCAAAAGACACCATCCACATGAACAATTCATAGGAGACAAAAGAGTTGGAATGAGAACAAGAAGTAAGTCACTTAACACTAGATGTTTGATTTTTGATTTTGAGCCTAAATCTGTTAATACTACACTTGAGAATCAAGAATGGGTTAGTGCTATGAATGAAGAGATTGAACATATTGAGAAGAAAAAAATATGGACATTAGTACCTAGACCAAAGGCCAAAAATGTCATTGTACCAAATGGACATTCAGAAACAAATTGAATGAGAATGGAAAAGTCACAAGGAACAAAGCAAGACTGATATGCAAAGGGTATGCATAAGAAGAAGGTATTGACCATGGAGAAACCTTTGCACCCATTGCTAGACTAGAAGGAGTAATAATTATACTTGCTTATGTTGCTTTCAAAGGATTCAAAGTATACCAAATGGATGTTAAATCTGCATTTCTAAATGGAATACTAGAAGAAGAGGTATACATTGAACAACCTGAAGGGTTTGTTGATCCTAACAAGAGGAACATGGTTTGTAGACTACACAAAGCCTTGTATGGATTGAAACAAGCATTGAGAGCATGGTATGAAAGAATTCACTCTTATCTCATTAGTATTAGATTTTTCAAAACAAGTGATAACAATAATCTATATTTGAAAGGATAAACTGATGATAAAGTTTTGATTGCTGAGATATTTGTTGATGATATCATATTTGGAGGTAATGATATGCTATGCAAGTTATTTGTTGATGAAATGAGAAAAGAATTTGAGATGTCAATGTTTGGAGAGATCAAATTTTTTCTTGGTCTACAAATTCTACAACAGGATGCAGGCATCTACATCACACAATCCAAATACATAAAATAAGTGTTGAAGATATTCAAGATGGATGACTCCAAACCAGATGGAACACCTATGGCAACCAGATGCAAATTGACAAACAAAGACAAGACAACTAAGGTAAATCAAACCTTAATATGGATATGTTTGAATCAGCCCCAGTGTGGGTTTGATTCCAGGGTCTTCCTCTGGAATATTGGCATGAAGATGTCTTTTCGGGATTAGAAAGCTCGTTTGGGGAGCTCTTATCAATTGACCCAATGACAGCTACAAAGACAAGATTAGTGTATGCAAGAATTTGTGTCAACATAAATCAAAAGACTGACCTCCCGGAAGTTATTTCTATTAACTCCAAACTGGGAACTCATATCCAAGTGGTGGAGTTTGAATCTCTCCCCGTTGCCTACTTCACTTGCAAAAAAATAGGGCATTGGGCAAAACAATGCCCTCTTAAACCTTCTGTTAAGCCTAAAAAGAAATAATCAAGAGTTGTATGGAGAGAGAAAAATGGATCTTCTTCTTCTCTTCCAATCCCCCCTAAATCTTTAGAAGAGGAAAAATCAAAAGAAGACAAAATTGTTGATTTAATTAATCAGCCAGAGGAAGATATTATTCAGGTATCAATCAATAAGGATTTACCCTAGATTCTGGAGCCGGAGAATTCAAATACAACAAAACAAGGGAAAAATTGGATAATGACCCCATTCTTGCTTATCAAAGTCCTCCGGTCAGGAATAGGGAGAACAAACCCCAGCCCCAAAATGTTCCTCAGGAAGTAAGTATTGAAAAGCAGTCACAAGGCCCAATAATAGATCTGCAAAATGAGAATGGTTGCCTCTTTGATACAACTGGACTGGGAGTCATAGTTTTGGACAAATCGGAACCTTCCCCTTTTGTGATTAAGCAAGTGATCTCTATTGATAATGGTAATAGAAGCAAGTGTTGGTCTGAGGTCAGTGAGGAGGACACCCAAAAAGAAAGTTTTGATGATTTGTCTCCTATCTCGAAAAAGCAGGAATCTCTATGGTCTGAGGTGACAAATAATAAGAAAGTCAAAAAACCCTCTAAGAAAGGAGGATTGAATCTAAAATCTCATGAATTAGGGAAGAAGGCAGATATAACTCCTTTAGGGGGAGTCCAAACTAGAAGGAAGAAAGAAGATGTTGGATCACCCCAGGGGGTAAGAGGTAGACCTTCTCATAAAGCTATGAGAGAGATAGAAGAAAAACAGAGTATTGTGGATGGTAAACAATCTACTATCCTTGAGATTTGTTCCCCAATCCATTAAATGAAGATTATATCATGGAATATAAGAGGTCTAAATAGTCCTCATAAACAATATGTTCTTAGAAATATTATAAGAGATACAAAACCTGATATTATTCTCATCCAGGAAAAAAAATGTCTAGAGAAAAAGTTGAGAAAATTAACCCTTTTAAGAATGGCAGTAGTACTGGCAGTGACTCTGATGGTGCTTCTGGAGGTGTTGTGATTTTCTGGAACAACTCTATTGTAAACTGTAAGAAGCTCCACGTTGAGAAGAACATAATCCTTATTCATGTTAAACACCTTAAAGTGGATTGTTCTTGGAACTTGATGAATATCTATGCCCCTAATACAAAATGTGGTAGGCTCAGATTTTGGAAAAGACTTAAATAAATTAGAAATAATTTCCAGACCCTCAGCTGGATGGTTATGGGTGATTTTAATACCCCCCTGTTGGTTGACGATAAAATGGGTGGTGCTCTATCTCAAGTTGATAGAAGAATGGATCTCATGGAGTATATTAATGATCAATCTTTCTTTGATATGGAGCTAGAAGGTATTTCCTATACTTGGTCGAATAGAAGAACTGGTGATGATCTCATCTAGGTGAAACTTGACAGATCTCTCCTTTCTCTTGATTGGCTCTCTAAGTTTTCCTGCTCTTTATCTTCTTCTATTAGAATTGGTTCTGACCATTTCCCTATTATATTCAATGCTAATATTTTGAATGGAAAAAAGAATACCCCGTTTCTCTTTGAGAAGATGTGGCTAGCCCACCCTAATCTGAAGGACTGTATTACTAAATGGTGGAATTATAACCAGGAAGGTACTGCCATGTACAGAATAGCTAAAAAGTTGAGTAATGTCAAGAAAAATGTTAAAATTTGGAACAAGGATTTCTTTGGGGACATATTCAAGGCTAAAAGCATCAAATTAGAAGAGATCAAGGCTATTCAAGAAACTATTCAAAAAGAGGGTCTCTCAGAGGAGCATAGAAGTACTGAGAATGTGTTGGTGGCTGAATATCATAATATCATTTCTAAAGAGGATTCTTTCTGGAGGCAAAGATCAAGAGCCCTTTGGCTTAAAGATGGCGATAAAAATACAAGATTCTTTCATAAAACAACCATGAAACACAAAGCTATTAACAGAATTTCTTCCTTAATTGTTAACAATAAGTCTCTGGTTAAGGAAGAAGAGATAAGAAAGGAAATGCTTCAATATTTCTCTCTCCTCTTATCCAAAGATGTTAATCTTGACTCCCAGAGCCAAAATGAAATTCTCCCTGCTATTCCTTCACTGATAGACAGAAATACCAACTCCAGACTCAAAGCTATCCCAAATGATAAGGAAATCAGAGATGCTATCTTCTCCTTTGAAGGTGACAAATCTCTAGGTCCTGATGGATTTCCCCTCTTCTTCTTCCAGCAGTTTTGGGAGATTACTGGTCAGGATGTTCTCCATGCTGTCAAAGAATTTTTTGGAACTAAAGCTCTTCTTAGAGAACTTAATGCCACCTTCTTGGTCCTTGTTCCTAAAATCCATGGTGCTAATATGGTGGAATCCTTCAGACCAATTAGTCTTTGTAATGGGATTTACAAGATCATAGCTACAGTTATGACATCCAGACTGCTTTCTTTGCTTCCCTCAATTATCTCTCCTTAGCAGGATGGTTTTGTTCCAGGGAGACAAATCCTGGACTCCATAGTGGTAGCCCATGAGAATATTCACTCCCTTGAAACAGCCAAGAAACAACGCTTTCTCATGAAATTGGACTTATCTAAAGCCTATGATAGGGTTGATTGGCAGTTCCTCCAAAAAGTCTTAAGCAGCTTTGGTTTTGATGCAGGGGTTATTAAAGTTGTTGATCAGCTGGTCTCTACTGTGACTTCCTCTATTATTTTGAATGGTGGTTCCTCCAATTTTTTCAAACCTTCAAGGGGTCTTAGGCAGGGGGACCCTATTTCTCCTATATTATTTGCTATTTTGGCTGAAGGGCTGGGAAGATACATATCTAAACTTGTTAATGTTGGAATAATCTCTGGGCTCCAACCCTCCTCGGCCAGATCCTCCTGCTCCCATGAATAGTTTGTTGATGATACTCTTTTTATGGGTGAAGCTACTGTTAAAGAAGCTAGGAATCTTAAAAAAGATTTATCTATCTAATAGTTCATTCTAGAGATCATCAGGGAACCATCCATTGTCATTGAGTTGCACCTCTCAAATTAGATCATGTAGCTCCTCATTGTCCTATTCGGATTATAACTCAAACATATCACTTTCATACTTGACGTAGCTTGTTTTGAGTTCCCATGTAGTGACCATGAGGTTTCTCATGACATTCAGTTGGTCTTCTTCTACATCACTCAAACCTAGTTGCTGCACTAGTTGTGGATCCTAATTCCAAGGGTCGTTATTTGCAGGCAATTCCATCACGATAGTGAAAGATATGATTTATTTGTTCAATATTGCACAGAAACCCAATAATGCTAACCTCTTTATAGAAAAGTTTCATAGAAACCTCATGAAATTGTACTTTATGATATCTTGCAAAGAGGCAAATCACACTTTTGAAGTTCTACCAACTTCATTAATACATTTTTTTCAAATAAATTCACACATTAAAACTGTTAATCATCACATCATTCATTCCCTTGGGAATGAAAAAACTTTCATGTTGATCTTGCAAATCTCGATGTATTTAAATCTCTAATTAATAGCACATTTAACCCTTTTCTTTTCTTAAAACAAGTTTCCCATCAAACTTTAATTCCAAATCTTCACCAAAGTCCCATCACCCTTTCAACGAAATAAGATGAAAATCACCATTTTTCCATCTTTTAAAACTCCCACCTAGTAATAACGATACATTCGCTATTTTGTGGACCTCTTTGTGGCTTTCTAGAAAAATAGCAAAATTTCACCATTTTATAACCTTGCTTGAAATGCCTACATGAAATAGAAAGAGAGCTTCTTTATTCTATATTTTCCACAAAATAGTGACGATGTTGTGTACTAGCCATTATTCCACATATTTTCTCTACTTCATCAAATGTCTTACATATATCTATAGAAATAGAGATATCCTTCTTTCTCGACCTTCACCATGCATTATTTGTGAAACAACGAAGATTTTTCTATTTTAAAACTTCCTCATCAACCCTTTAGCAAAATGATGAAATAACCATATCTATCCAATTCTTCAGTTAACAATACCCTCTAGGACTTTGTACGATGATTTTTCACCATATCATATACCTTCAAACTGACAACCAATAATTACTATATGCTTTTATGATCAATAAAACAAAGTGATTAATAACCCCATCTGTGTTATTATGTGGCAGGTGTAATACAAAAATTTGGGTTGATTCCAATAGAATTTGCTAGAACTTTCAATGTCATCTTTTGTGGCACTTTTTTGTGGTCCACAGTAAGACATACAATCTTACAGGGCATGGTGCTCACACTTTGATTTCTTTATGTGGTTCACAATAAGACATACAATTGTATTGGGGCTAAGGTAATCACCTCTCTCTCTCTCTCTCTCTCTCTCTCTCTCTCTCTCTCTCTCTCNCCCCTCTCTCTCTCTCTCTCTCTCTCTCTCTCTCTCTCTCTCTCTCTCTCTCTCTCTCTCTCTCTCTCTCTCTCTCTCTCTCTCAGTGATGTCTCTCTTATATTAGTTTTGGATTTGATGAGGACTTCAATTATTTGGGGGCTTGATGTTTCATTGTCTCCTTAACTTTGGTATGATCATCTTATGCATTTGATCTACTTTACCATGAGCATAAGCTTTCCTCATACTACTGCTAAAGTGGGGGATAAATGTATAGTCCTATAAAGTTAGCACCCATTAATTTGGAAGCTCTAGGAGCTATTGGGACACATTTTAGTGATCTCCTAAATTTTGGATGCATTTATGCTTGATTTTCCTGCTCATATCTCTATTTTTTCCCAAGCCCCTTAATACTTCTTGAACCCCACAAAGTCTACCTCAAACTTTACCCATTCAGGTATAGGTCTAACCACTTTTGACCTATACCTCAGGGGTTGAATTTTGGTGGGTTTTGGTCCTGATGCAAATATTTTCATTTTCTGACTCAGTAAGGTCGACCTTCACAAATTTGGACTCTGAAATCACTATAAAAGGAGTCCTCTTCCCTTCATTTTCACATTGAGACATATACATGCAAGAGATCATCTAATCTCAAGAAATCAAGTCCAAGGTGCATTCAAGAGATTTTTTGGTGATTTCTAGCAAGAAAGAAAGGATTTGGCTGAAAGATTTGAAAGTTATCTTACACTCATCCATTCCAAAGGAATTCTTCTATTGATTGTGTGAATTTCTCTCCAATGATGGATTAGTGGAGGAATTCACAATTAAGGAGGGTCCATATCCATTCTTCAATCATCTCCTTCTTCATTCAATCATATAAAGCATACATACATCCATGATCTATGATTTTTCAGGTGTAGATCTATTGCATTAGTGAAGACATCCTACATTCTATTCATATTAATTCAAGAAAGCATACATCTTTGTAGATGTAGAATATCTATATCTATCCACAAGGGTTTGACAAGAAAGGTGAACATTTACATTTATCTTTTTTTTGCATGCTTTACTTATCTCATTTCAAGGTTAATTCCTATACAGGGGCTTGACCAAGGAAAGACCCTTTCTCCCCAACAATTTCCCATTTCTTGTGTGTAGGTGCATATTTGTGGAGTTTTTTAATTCAGATTTACAGATATGAGGATACAATATCATTCATTATCCTAAAACCTTCATTTCTAGCTCTCTCAGGTATAGGTCAAATCTATTTCGACCTATACCTAGAAAGTTGACCTATTTTGTAATTTTGAGATTTTTGCGGTTGACAGATACAACCTTCTGAGCTCTGAATCTGAAATAATTTCCAGTTCTATCACAGTCTAACAAGGTTTTCGTAGACCTAAAATTTATTCCTCTACTATCTTTCAAGGTGAGTTCTTCATCATCCTTATTCCTTTATAGCACTTACTTTGATACATTAGTTCTATTATCTTGTTGTTTATCATTGCATGATTTTTTTTACTTGCATATATATTACATTTCTATTCCCACATCACATTCTTAGATAGACACAAAGAGACCAAGAATCACACATCCTTTTATACTAGATCATGCATTAGAATCCCTTCATCTACTTGGGTTGTGCTAATCATATTTAACCCAAAGGGGTTACATTTTAGGGCCCCTTATGTGTGTGACTTGATGGAATACCATCAATCACCATTTCACCATATACAATACATTCACAGGCAGATAATGACTTGGTTTTCACAAGTTTTTTCTTACTGAAAGTCTACAGTATAGTAAGGACTAGTGCCACATATCCATGGTAAAAGAGTTAAATATCAAATGAACTCAACATTAATTATGCATACTCTTCTAAATGTTAGCACGTTACCCAAAAATTCAACGACATCTAATTATGCATCATTATTATAGAATCATTGCTATTTATTTGAACTATTGCAACATATAATTATAAATTTAATCTTTTCCTTGATTTAATACCTTGTACTAATGAATTGTAACAATGAAATAATATTTTCTACATAAATAATACATAATCACTAGATTCGTATAAGTGATTCAAGAAATGTTTAAATATCTACTTTTGAGATCTCCATAATTACTAACACGAAAAAATACAGAATCAAAAATCCTTTATTCAATATGCAAATGATATTTTTAATTAAATACTTTAGAGATATTCGTACATTTTATTTAATACAAGACTGTAGAAGTACTCATACATTTCATGTTAGTATTATTCAGTATCTTTTTTTGCTCGGTAATAATGATTTATTTTATTGATTATCTAGAAATGTACATAAAATATTCACAGTAGACATTAAAATTACTTCTAACCACCACCAAAAAGAGGTTTCAACACCCTGACTTCTACCCCAGACCATCCAAAATATCCATTTATAATAGTTCATCAACTATCAAAATTACCCACTTCAAAAGAAGCATCCATACTATATCTACCCCTTACCACATTGCAGACCAAAAACCACCTAAGCTTGACAAAATTTTCAAAATTTACAAAAACATCACTAAAACTTATCACCTATATTCTAGCAGATGAATGAGATTATCTTCAAAACATTGTCCATCCATCTTCCCATTTACAAGATCATAACCCACAAACTCTAGTAACCTTACACCTTACCCTCAATGACCTCCTCCTTCTCAGAACCCAACTATCCTTGCCTTGGCCTTGGCCTTCAATTATTTAAATTCTTATTCTACTTCCACTAGATCGAGAAACAATTTAAGTGCATCTCATCCACACTTTTCTTCCTTGATTCAATCATCTCTCTACCACTCATCAAGCCTCAGATGAATGTAATGTACCCATAAGATCATGTGCTACCCTCATTTTCTATCCCTTCACTGCAATCCATCCCCTTTCCTAGAACTGACCACTTGAGAATGGACTCCAACCCAACCAAAAAATATACAGGAACTATCACCTCCATTATTCTCCTCATATTTTTTGTTGCTTCTCTGAATTGTAACCCCCATGCCAAAATCATGTAGTACACATTTTTATTAGTTATGTCTCATCCTCAATTGATCAAACACAAAACCCAAAATCAAAAGCACACACTTTGTCAACCTTTCATCTTTGTACAAAAACATGCGATCAAGCCACTTGTTCACTCGGTCAAAGAATAGATTTTTTTGTTTAGATGTTCTCATTTTGAAAGAGGTCTCCATCTTTGATACATTGAAACACTTATTTCACTCTTCACAAACACCTTTGCTCATAAATTTCATCCTTAAAAATGATTATAAATGGGCTTCTGTAGGAGATTTATAATTTTTTTGAAACACTTGTACCATTCACCAACTTGTACTTCGTTATTCCAACATTCACCGCCTTAATAAATTTTTATTTTCAAAAGATTATAAATATAACTCTTCACATGTTTATATATCATTTGAAAATCCTCAATCTAAATTTCATTTATTCTATTAAATGTTAAATCCCAAATAGATAATTTATCAACCTCTCTCTTTACATGGGTTATTTTAAAATCATCTAGGGGGAGGGGGGGTAGTTCATCAATTATAAGGTCATTTTACTTCTGAAGATGCCAATCTTATGTTCTTTCTTTTAAGATTGCCTAAATTATAATTAGTGAATCTACTTCCATTTTCAAATTGGTTTCTCCCAACATATTTTCCACCTTAATTTTTGTTAGATAATGTGTTGCCTCTGACACATTATTAGTGCCATCTTTCAATCATTTTCCACCAATTAAAATAGTGCTTTTGCTCCAATCCCTAATTATAAGCCCTACACCTGATGGGTCAGGGTTACCCTTTGACACCCCATAAAAATTTACTTTATGCAACCCTTCTATACATTTCTTTGACTCGATCCTCTCGAGGTACTATGGTACTGGATGAACCCAACTGAGCCCATTAATGGGACATATTCAATAATCTTAATCTTTTGTCTCTGTGAGAAGTTAAACATACAGTTGGATGTGTCTTATAGTTTTTCTACTTTGTTTCCCTATAGGTTAAGCATTGGTCTAAGTCATGTTAGAATACTGTTTGGAGAGGTAAATAATCCATAAATCTGAAATAATTTTACTATGTGTTTTTTATTTCATGGTAAATTATTTTCATTCTTAGTAGCAAACAAGAAGCTATGGTGAGAACTATATTCTATGACTATTCATGCAAACATTAGAACTTTTTTATTTGATTGTTCCTGCAACCATTGGAACTCTATTATGTGACTATTCCTTCAACCATTGGAACTCTATTCTTTGACTATTCCTATAGCCATTAGAACTCTGTTCTTTGACCATTCCTGCAACTATTGGAACTCTAATCTTTCATTTTTCCCGCAACCAAGGAAGAAAAGAGTAAATTACTATTTCTTAGATAAGAACTAAGTTTATGTTATCTATTTCAGTCCTATTTAGTTTTTGATTCATGTTTATTACTCATGTTATTTATTTCAAACATTTTCCTTCAGTACTATTTCATTTCCAACTCTATATTAGTATGACTACTAGTGATTCCTAGTGTACACACATTGTGTTGGTTCCCAAATCAACTGATTATAAATTTATAAGAGTATGACAAGCTCTATGCTCAATCCTTCCAACTGAATTGGCCAACAAACATGATTAACTAGAATAAGGCTAACTTTCCCTATACTTTAGGCTCTTCAGGACTCGCAGACAACACCGACAGACAGTATTACCCACCTAGGTAGCGTAATTTTTAGTGGTGAATATTCACCTTTTGGAAAATTCTGGGATATATTTTTGGCAGATTTGGTGAATCGCACATGGTATACGGTGGCCCCAATCGCCCAATCTTGACATGGTAATGGTTAAATATTATTGGAATCACCAATAAGATTTTCCATTTAACAAGGTTGACCAATATTTATGCCTTTAACAAATATGACGTGGTTTTTTTAATATTCTCTTATTTGCCAAGGGTATTAATTATCAATTGCATATAAAATCTAAAATAGCCAAATGGTTTATATTGTTATCTTAACCACAACCTATTTCGCCAACCGTTAATTAATTGTTATATAGACCATGACCTATTTCACCAACCGTTAATTAAATGTTATATTGACCATGTCCTATTTCGCCAACCGTTAATTAATTGCTATATTGACCACGTCCTACTTCACCAACCATTAATTAATTGTTATATTGACCATGATGTATTTTGCCAACCATTTGTTAATTCCTACATTCAAGTCGGCACATTTTTGCCAAAACCCCAGGAATTCAAAAAATGGAAATTTGAATCATGGATTGATATAAATTAATATGAGATTTGTTAGCCTTTTAGTTTTCGTGTCTCATTCAGTAAACAAAGGATTCAACATTTCAGAGAATCAAAATTATTTGTAAGTAGAATTATTTCAAAGGAAGCTAGACCAAGGTAAGCAAATATTTGTTCAAATTTCACAGTATTGCTATTAATTTCCCTGTGAGTCAGTGACTAGTAAGAGGTCAAGATGTCAGATAAGGGTGACTATCCTATTGTTGAAGGGATTGAGATGTTAGGGGAGGTTGAACTTGAGACTCAGACTTCTCACCGTGCTCAGGGCAGTGAAGGGATTGGAAAGATAGACAAGGGTAAGACTCATATTCGTCAGGGCAGTGAAGGGCAGGGTAAGACTCCTCAGGGAAGTGAAGGGTCTAGGAGGCCATCAAAGCACCCAAAACTTAAAGATACTACCATAAAGGCTTTCTTTGGAGTTGGAAATGTTTCTGCTCCATCAACTTCTGCAATTGCAAGTGCAAAAGCCATTCTTAGTAGCTCACCAGTACCACTACCACAAGCTGGGGTTGTCATTGAGTTAAATGCAAATCAAAATGCATCAAATGAGGATAACAATGGTGGCATGACAGAAGATGTTATAAGGGATACGCAGAACCAGTTGGATGAAAATGCTAGCAATGAAGATAATAATGATGTTGGTAGGAAGAAAAGAAAAAGGGAAGTAAAAATGGGGCGGGAGTGGGAAATGACAAGAAAGTTTAAGGTTGATTGGGTAGAAAAGCACTGGTTCATTGAGCTAGTCCTAAACAATGATGAACAACCAATAGAATGCAGGTGTAGGGTTTGTACCTAGAAAATAAAAGAGAGAAGAAGTTGCAGCTAAAGCTTGACACTAGCATATTGATAAGGTTTATGAAAAATAGATCATAGATAGACAAGAAATATCAGTAGTGAGATAGAAATCAAAGGAAGAATGTCTTAATGTTAAGTATGCCATAGAATGTGAAGAGAATAAGAAGAGAATGGCAGCAATTGCTAGTAGTGAAAATCCAATCAAGGTTGGGTTTAAACATGCAGCCAATGAAGCAAACCTCGCAAAGACCATTCAGATGTGTGTTGTTTTTCATATTATGTCCAGAGGGCATCCTATGTGAGACTTCTCAGAATATGGTAATTTATTATCCTTTTTTAGATTTCCTCACTATCCTATGTCACATTGGTCAACAAAATTTGGGTGGGAAATGACAAACTATCTTTCTGAGGTGGAAAAGAAAAATTTACATGACAAAGTAAAACAGTCCAGATTCATTTCATTATCCATAGATGAATTTACTATAGTAGATAACACTACTTGGGTCTGTATGCATGTGTATACAATAAAAGAACATGTCTGCCAAGCTCATCTACTATGTGTTCAAAAAATGAGGGGCAATTCAACAGTAGAAAACTTATATTTTGAAGTGAAGAATGCTTTGAATGAAGTTACTGGTATGGATGATTTGACAATTGGCAAGAAGTTAGTGTGTGTTGGAGCTGATGGAGCTGCAATAATGCAAGGCCAAAGTAATGGTCTTTGTGCAATATTACAAAATAGTATTGCACCTTACATGCTTGGCATACATTGCATGACCCATCGAATGAATTTAGCATATAAAATTGTAAGCGATTTTCCTACAGTGTAAAAAGTTGAAGATCTAGTTCACAAGCTATATTCTTACTTCTGTAGATGTCCTAAACGTTTTGCAGAATTTAAGATTTTTTCAAAGGGAGTAACACTAGGAAACAAGCTTCTCAAGGATGTTGAGACCAGATGGATCTCTTTGCATGGACTAGTAGAAAGAGTTCTAATAGAATATCAATCCTTGATCAGACTAATATATGAGCAATGCCTCACAATAGACAAAGCTCCTGATTTGTTACATAAGTTAAGTGATATAGAGACTCTGTTAACTTTAGCCAGTCTTCTCCCCATGCTAGATTAAATGAAAAAACTTGTTAAGAAAGCCCAAGACAGAACTATGTATATCCATGAGTATAGCAGTTTACGTAGAATGACATGCATTGCCCTAGATTGTTCGAACTCAAATATGACAACAATTCAAAGCCCAAATTTTTTTAGGTGGCAGACAATTACAGATTTGAATCATGCTTAGAATTTTTTACAATTTAATGCAAAAAATGATTTATGTGTGTTTGTGAAAGGATATGAAATACCAATGCACCAATGTAAGACGGGCAAGTGAGGCAGACTACTTCCAGTTAATAGGGCTGATTTTGACAGTATTGTTAAATATGTTAGTGATAATTTGAAATCAATTTCCTACCAACTTTCAAGTGAGATTCATGAAAGATTCCCTCGAGAAGAAATTCTTGAAGCCATGGGTTGTCCATGTCCTCATTTTTGGAAAAAATTTGGAGATAAACAAACTGATGCACAAATATTTCATAAAAATATTGATGAATTGATCAGAGAGTTTTCAAAACATGCATATTCCAATGGACAACCAATTGAAGGAAATGTAGATTCAGCTAATCTTAAAAAACAAAGTAGACAATTTGCATCATGTATGAAATTGCAGATAAAAAACTTGGAGAATCCATTTGAACCTGGTGCAGTAACCATGCTTTGGAAAAGGATAGAGCAGAGTGAAGTATTGTGTGATTCAATATCAGAAAATATTTCAAACTTGCTAATTTATGTCAAATAATGATATTGGGGTCGGTGGAAGATGAAAGAATTTTCAGTGCATTGGGGTTTTTAAAATAAAATATTGGAAACAAACTAGATAGAAATTTGGAAACTTTCTTGAGGTTTTTTGTAACTTAGTACAATATTAGAGACTTTCCTTATGATAGAGCATTACAAATTTGGAATTCCATGTGTGAAAGACGAGGGATTTTGAACACTTCAAAACCTAGTGCTACTGCTAGTTCTGAGACAAACGATGGATCTTGGTCCCAGACTCAAAATGAAGATGAAGAATTTTTTTGATTTTGAATACCCAACTCAGAATGAAGAAGAAGCTCTTGTTACTAGTCAATTTCAGGAGCTGGATTCCATGTGGGATATAGAAGCTGCAGATTTCTCACTTAGTGAGTGAAGTGATTTAGATTCTAGAATTAGCAATTAGTATTGAAATTTTGGTTAATAGGTATTTATACACTGTATACTTATTACCTTTTAGTTATTACTGTACTTGTTGGACTTGAATATTGACAATTTGACTCATATTACAAGTAATAAGTATTGTAACTATTGTTCATGAATTTTGTAATTTAAATTTAGATTTTTGTAATTTGAATTTTGATTATTGTAATTTGTAATTTGAATTCATGATTTTTGTAATGTATAATGTTCATGAAATTTGACATATATACTATAATCATATAATTATTAATGTCCTTTTTCCTCAATGTAAAGTGTAAACACCTTGGCCCTCAATGCCTCATAGTCATGCAGCCATGTTAATATGTTATTTCAAGAATCAAGAATCAAGATTCAAAACTTAAGCTGGCCCGGTTCTGAAGTTACGCAAACAGTTCATCTAATCCTGTCTCAACTTCGCTACATGTAACTTAGAGGCCTTTGGAACCCTTTCAAATTTAGGATGATGGTCTTCTTAACATCTCCTCTGTCATATAACCTTGTGAAGTCCCATACAAATCCTTTTGTAACATTTGAATTGTTTAATCTTGTAACTGATTAACCTTTCTGAAGTTACGCCAATTCGCCAAATGCTTCATCGTAGCTTTGTAACATGTAAATTAGAGGCCTTTGGAACCCTTCCAAAGTTATGGTGATGGTCTTCTTAACATCTCCACTATCATATAACATTTCAAAGTCTTGCACAAGGCCTTTCATAACCTCTGAACTGTTTAATCTTATAAGTGATTAACCTTTCTGAAGTTACGTCAATCCGCCAAATGCTTCATCATAACTTCATAACATGTAAATTAGAGGCCTTTGGAACCCTTCCAAAGCTATGGTAATGGTCTTCTTAATATCTCCATTATCATATAACCTTGTGAAGTCCCGCACAAAGCCTTTCGTAACCTCTGAACTGTTTAACCTTGTAACTGATTAACCTTTCCGAAGTTACGACAATCTGCCAAAAGCTTCATCGCAACTTTGTAACCGCCAACACTAATAGCCAACAAACACTCGTGAAGCTTCGTAACCACTTGATCATTACTATCATAGGTTTGGAAGTGTTGAGAAGTGTTCAATTTATCCTAACCACTTAAACGGGGTTGTGTTCCTATGGCGACGTGGGTTCCATTAACATGAAGGTGATGGAAGATTAAAGTGCTAACAATTCTAAAAAGATACAACGGCTGACTTAATTACTTATGATCAAGATGCACATAATCTAGCATACAAGCCATTAAGTCATGATACCATGTATCCAAGTGGGTCTGACTGAGGTTGTAAGAAAGGAGTTAGAGGTTTAACATTTAAAGGTTGAAGTGCAATTAATTATTAATGAGACTTATCGACGCCAAGATTTTGATTAGACATTAAAAATGATATTTTGTACGAGATATGAGCTATGATTTGTAAAAATTCATTATTTTTCTTTTCAAAGTGAAGTCACCTTACGTGAAAGTTTGAAACATTCCTTCAAAATTTAATGCGGCTGCCAAGTTGTCAGTTTAAAATTTAAAATCGCAACTAGGATATGGTGGTTCTGAGCACATGCTGGCAGTCTATGTAGTGCGTAACTTGAGTAGTTACATAAATTATAATCAAAGCCAAGATTTTGATTAGACATTAAAAAGGATAATTTGATGGGATATGAGCTATGGTACATCAACATTCATTATTTTTCTTTTTAATTTTGGAGCCTAGTTACGCAGGATACAAATGTCTGCAATTTTTGTTTATTAATATTTATTGATGTCCTTTTTTGAGGCAAGCCACCTTATGTGAAACATTCCTTCAAAATTTATTGTAGCTGGCAAGTTGGTGATTGTTTTTTTTATATACTCCTTGGTAGTGAAATTATAGAGCACAGGGTGCTTTCAAAATTTCTAAATTTGGAAACTTGGATGACATAATGGGTCTTCCAGTAGCTGAGGGATCATCAAATGATAACCTAGAACCTGTTATCCAACCAAATTTGGATATGGAGGAGGAGATTCATTAGGATTTCCTCAGTCATCTTATGTCTGTAGCATGGGATCATGCTACCAGTTACGCTAGATACCAAAGTGACATGTTCAAACTTGAAGTAGAAAATGACAAGGTGGAGATGCGCACCATTTTTTATGATCATGGCTTCGACTAGGAGGGGTTCCAAGAGGAAATGATCTAGTTATTTGTTGGTTTGCGCATTGAATGAGGAATGCTGGTTATATTATAGTTTATAGACTATAGTGTATACTATAACATATTAACAAATTACTATTAGTCTATTAGTATTAGGAATCAGATATGTAGGAGTCGACTATTCGAACTGTCAGATTAGGATTTTGTAATTTCCTCTAAAAGTTCAGAACTTCAATGGATCTTAGGAAAAAATTTATTACTTGTAATTTTTAAATACAAAATTCTAATGTACTTTCATTTTGGTTTTGGAAACGGTTGGAAGCTTGTCGCTTCTCCTTTTGGGGAAACCACAACCGTCATAACTTCAGTCACTCAATGAATCTCAATCAATTATTCAGTTACCAGTATTATGTATACCTAATACTAGTTTTTGAATTTAATATTAATATTGTATAATGTATACATATGAGAACTAGAAGACTCTTTTTCAAATAGTGTTACTATTTTTTAGTTTTACGCGTTATTTTCTAATACTTCAAATTTCAATACTAAATAGTCAATACAATAACATGTTACGTGAATCATGACTCGAAATTGAACAATAGTTTTATAAATTGAAAAATATGTAAATTTTAATTATTAATTAACTTGAACTTTGAAGTATCTATGAGTGTGAACTGTGATTCTATATAAAATTATAAATACCTATTAACTGAAATATCTATTGCATGCCACGTGGAAAGTGTCAAAGAATGGAATGTTTGCAGAGCTTCATTAGGGTTTCTTGGTCATTTGTGACCTAGGGTTAACCATTAGATGTACCATTAGCATAAATTTGGCAACACGTCAATTATTTGCAATTTTTCTCTTGGATCGCCCCCAAATCTATGCTGGAAGTGATAGTTGACAGTGACACTTTTCTGAAAAAGGTAATTACTAATTTCATGTGTGTGCACTTGATGAGATTTTAATTTTTAATAAAGTAGGTGGCCTGGTGGATGGTTGTGAACTTGTGAGTTGCTTAATAGTTATTAAATACAGATCACACTTCATAGAGTATCCTTAATTTTTAGAGTCGAAGAGCAACAGAGAGTTGAAACCTTTAAGTGCAGAAAAGGAGCTTACTTCTTAGAGTTTAGTATACATAAAGAATGGTAGAACAAGGATCTCCTGATGTTGTTTTAGAACCGGCAAAGAGTTTTCCTTCAAGAACAAAGAGGCCAAACATATACATTGAAGAATGGATGAAACTGTTGCCTGTATCCTCAAATTTAGAATCAGCTAATGCTTATGAATGGAGGGACCCTTGCATTCTGTAGGGATGTTGTCTGCCCAAACACAACTAGGTATGAGATCTTCATGTATTTCTATAACAATAGATTGAGAGGCCCTACTGTTTCAAACCCATGGGACAAGAACTTGGGAAAATTGATAGTACCTAAGGTATTTTTGGATATAGACCTCATGAAAGCACTAATTGAAGCATACAATCTAGTGACACATGCTTTCCATAGGCATGACAAGTCTATACTCTACATGTTAGATAGAGAAAAATTTATTCAAGCTTTCAACCTTCAGGGACCTATGAGCATGGATATTGACCTAGCAAAAGAGGAGGCCCTATTTCATAGACAAAAAAGTTACTACACTGGAAAGGTTATGAGGAAGCATATTCCTAGACAAATTAAAGAGGCAGGGTTGTTGTTGAAGAAGGTTGCACATTCATTTGATATTGAGATTTTTTACCTATTTCTAGAATACCATCTATTGTCTAATGAAAGTTATTGGAATAGATGAAGGTTTAACAGTGACCCCTGGCATTTATATCATGGCTAAAGATGTTTAGGACCTGTACACCAACAAGGAGTTTGATAATGTGGGGTACATAATCAATGTAATGCACACTGAGTTGATGATGGTAAAGACTGATTTGAAAAGCTTCAAGTTCAATCACTACTCCATGCTGATGCACATGATCCTCTATTGTAATATTGGCTACATCAACCCAGAGTTCATCAATGAGACAAAGAATGCAGGAGGAACTGTTCCACTTTAGCTCTGGACCAGGTTATGGGATAGAAGTCACCATTTCTCTAATTCCATTGCTTTTTATAGTGATTTTGTGGATCCAATAATTAACATGTTAGGTATTGTGAGGAATAGATTTCCTTTACAAAATAATTTATGTTAAGGAAATGGTGGTATTACTAAAGGATTTGTATGCATTTTTCAATGGCAAGTTAAAAAGCATTCAGGAAAAGCTAAATTTTTTTGCTGAAGAGTTTGAAGGATATATCCTTGCTATTGTGGACACACAGGGACAGTTGAAGGACTGGAAAGAGTGGGTTGATTCTTTCAACCAAATTTTGGATGCTAGCAAGGTGGCTTCTGATTTTTTTGGTGATGCTGAAATTTCAAATTTTTTTGAAGTTGTGGATGAATTGTACAAGTAGGAGATTGACATGAATAAGTTTTTTGTTTAATCTCAAGCCATAACGGATGCCAAGTGGGACAAATGCCTTGAAGACTTGGATACAGTTAGAGCGATAACTTGGCCAACAAAGAGGGAAATTGTGGTGTGGGAAAACCTTGGAGAGATTCAAGCCTTGTCACATTGACATGCATGATGGAAGTAGTTGAGACAGTTCTGGTATTACATGAAGAGCCAATAGAGGGAGGTCAGTTAATTCAAACAGGGTATCTTATCTTTGCGGTTCACTTGCTGTGGATACAACTTTGGTGCAAACCAAGACTAATTCTGAAGAATCTGGGCTGCCAGTTGTCACTCTAATAACTTTTTCCAAACTTGTTTACCAATGTATAAGCATTGACATTGATGTATAAATTTAAAGGAAGTTAATACAATTATACAAGGATATTTTGTAATTTTTTGAATCCTGATAGAAGTCTCTGGTACTATGATCATTGATCATTGAATTGGATGTATAAATTTAGAGGAAGTTAATATAAGGATATTTAGTAATTTTGGGATAGAAGTCTTGAAAAAAATAAACAAAAATACATTCAATACATTAAATACATTCAAATTTTAGATAGACCAAAGCTTGAAAAAACTAAACAAAAATATTAAGTCTGCTTTGCATTTTTAAATTCACCATCCTTTACAAATTCTTCTAACTTTCAATATATATTTTTGGCCTTATTCATCTTGGAATCCTTAAAAATCAAGGATGCAACAAGCTTCAGATGACTAAGCTAAAAGAAAAATCCTACAACCCATATATAAGACAAAATAATAGGTGGACTAATAACCACTCTTGTTACAAGATATTTAAAGTAGTACTTGTCCTTGATACTGCATTGTACTTGTCCTTCCAGGAGGTATACACCTCATCATTTGGCCAAGAGAAACCAATGACTTCATCTTTTCTGCTATTAATCTCATTCCAGCTGATATTTTCTTTCTCAACTTCCTCTGTCCAAAATTCAAAAAATGTTGTGGCCTTACCGAACAACTCAACAATTTGAACAAACAAAAGTGTGCTTTTGAAAGTAATAATACTGTTGGTTCTTGTTGCCAACACCTCTTTCATTTGTCTATGCCATAATGCTTCATTTTTTATCTCACCACTCTTCTTAAAAATATTAGGAAACATCTCATAATGATCCTTTGAATATTCTTTCCTCAAAGCCATTACCTTCCTAATGATGATGCTTCTCTTTATGTCCATGTCCATTAGCAATTTGAAACATTTATAAGTACTAGTCAATATGATGTCAAAATTGTTTTCTTCTTTGGATGTAGTGTAGAAGAATTTAAATTCTAATCTATTTCCCTTCCATCTATCCATAATTGGATCCCATTTATCCTTATCTGCATTATATTCATTCAATATGCTGACAATCTTTTTTCCCTATGAATAAATGGCAATAGGTTTTAACTCCTTAGTGCAATGCCTGAGAGTGGTATGTATTTTATCAGAATACTTTTGCTTTACCCATGCCTCTACTTCTTTAAATGCTTCAGACTCCTCAATCCATTTATTCCTTGCTTCTTCTAACTTGGTTCTTTCAACAATTAATTTTTGTTTTTCTAGTTTGAATTCTGCTTGTGTGGCGAGACCTGATGGCATGGGAAAAGGGGGATAAGTTATAATTGGGTTTGATGATGAGGGATGGTGAGGATCTTGTGTAATCATGCTTTGAGGAGTAAATTAAGCTATTTTTTTGCCTTCAAGGATAGCAATATTTTTATTTTTTTCAATAGATTTTATCACCTCATCATTATAGGCCTACATGACCATCTCATACTTTTCCCTCAGGATTTTGAGTTCTTCTTCCTGTTTCTCAGCTACTTTCATGCCAAACTTTTTTGATTCTAGAGTAAGGCTAGATGCTTCTACTCTTGAGGTGTCTATCACTCTTCTTACCAAGAGGCTACCTACATGTTCAACATGATCATCTCTAGGAGCTTTCTTATTGTCTTTCCTTTTTATAGACCACATTACCAATGTTGCATGGTCTTCACTAAATTTAACACCAGTGGAGACTCCACTAGTGTGCATTGGCTTGGTCTCTTTTCTAACAGCATCAAAGACAATGGCATCAGCAAGATCCCAGTGTGGTAGAATGAGAACTCCTTAATTTACCAGTTCTCTACCTTCTTCAGGAGTGATTTTGTCAAATTTGGCTACCAACTCTTGCTTCACTTCCTTTTCAATGTCATCTTTATCTCTATTAGGTTGATCATTCTGCAACTTTTGACATTTTTCTCTGAATTCATTAATGTGAATTCTCCAAAGGAATTGAATAAAGGCCCTTTCCTTAACAAATTGATCATCTGTCAAAAATTCATCACTATCTTGTTTAGTGATAGGATCAAATTCTTTTCTAGAAAAATCAGCTACTGTTAAGTCCATTTGAACATGTTTGGGTGCCTCTGGTAATCCTTCTTCCAACTCATGAGCTGTAACAAATATATTCCCTGTATTCCCCATTTTCACTAATTTCTCAGCAATGGTCTCTTCATCCATGTGCAAGGGAGATTGGGAAGGTGAATAAATATCATCTTGTTGTTTATCTCTTCCTTCCACCCTTTGCCTTTTTGGAGATGGCAATGATTGGGTACTGGATTCTAATGTCCTCTTCCCTTTTGGATCAAAGGTATTTTCAACTCTAGGTAGGATTGTGCTATAACCTCTTTGTTGGTACACCAAATATTTCCCTGGTGGAACAACCCTTCCCTATGAAACTCTGCTCAAAATAGCCTTAGCCTTTTTTGGCTCTATTTCCATTAATTTCTTCTTCTTCTGGTCTAGGGCTTGCATAATATCTTCAAACATGCTCATCAAGGATTCTACCTTCTTCTCCCAGGGCATAAATTCTTTCAGGGAATCATATGCTCTATCAAAATGGTGGACAAAATCTAAGGATTTCTTTTATGCTAACCACTTTTCCCTCTTGATTTCTTGTTCCATCAAATCAAATTCATTTCTAATTATATCCTCAAGAAAATTAAATTGATGATCTAGAGCTAAAAACTTAGTTCTTTTCCTAAACATATCAATAATGAATCCCTCATTATCTACACACCTTACCACTGATGTTGCCAACTTATAAGGCTCCAAGTATTTGTCAAATTGTGTCCATCCCCCTTTAGTGATAATAAACTATTGTACTTTTGTGATGGTAGGAAAAATTCTACCTTTCATTTTTCCAGTCAATGCTTCCTCTTGCAGCCCACCCAGTTGTCTAAGGATTTCTGCCAGACCTATCTTGAGTGTAATCCTGTGAGTGAGGACATTTGGAGTTCCTCTAAAACTGTAGACCCTGATAACTGTAGAAACAGGGTATAGAATGAAGTCACCCCAATTGTGAACAATCTGCAACTCTTTAGCATACTCCATTGGTCTCAAAAGTTTTAACACATCTATGTGAATCCTTGGGCTATCCGTGCATAACAGTGATCTGAGCCTAGAAGCAAAACATCTATCAAAATTGACAAAACTGGACTCTTTCCTATCCCAAGATAAATCTGTACTCCACAACTGAACTAGCAATTCTTCATCATCTTGAAATTTGATAAGATCCATTTCTTCTTCAAATTAGTCAGCATTATTATATAAGATCATGTGCATCATCATAGAATACCATCCCATTGGCTTAGCTATATTGGCCTCTTTTATGCTTACTAGACCTTGATGCATTAAATCAGCAATGTGAGTAGCAAAGTCATATACAACAGACAAATGTCGATGTAAAATATGAAACATCATAAGCATAAAGTGAATGGGCATTTTTGCCTCCTCATCTTCTCCCAGAACATGACACAGGGCACTATACATCCCTCTAGCCTTGGCATTAAAATATTATAATTTGAAGGGCTCTAGTGTGTTAGGGCCTACTACAATTAAACCCCCTATCTTATTGAAGCATTCTTTCAAAGGCCCAATTCTGAAATACTCCCTTTAAGCCTTGTACACTTCTTTAAACTACTCAAATTCAATGCCATCCATCTGAACAGAAAGGTCACTCAATTTGAAAACTTTTCTAATCTCATAAGCTGTGACACTCAGTAATACATTCCAATTTGTATCTCTCAAAACCCTGGACACCTTATCATAAGCTTTAGCAATTGTAATCAACAAATCTGTATCCATAAACACTCCAAGAACTATCAATTTTCCTACATCCAAGTCCCATGTGTTAGAGTCTGGGATGGGAGAATTCCTTTGGCTGAAAGAAATTCTAAATAGACTTAGCCCACTTATATGAACCTTGGCGTCCCTATCCCATCTGCCCATATCATACAAACCCTCCCCAACTATAGAATGAGGATTTACATGCACTATCTATTTGATTTTTGTTGAGTCATTGGTGGACCAATTCAACTATTGTATAAGATCATCATGCACATTTTTATCCTTGTAATCAATTTTACCAGTGAACTGAATTCTAGGGGCCATTTCTGAAAATAGGGTTTCTTACAGTAACAGTATCATATTTTATCAACACTCTGTTTCTCCTTCAGAATTTGAAACCCTAATGCAATTATGATTTTTAATGCTTCAATAGTATGATAACAGAATACTTAACCGTTCTACAATTTGTAACATAGAGCACAAGATCGCTGCAAATTTCAGTTTCACTTTAATCTCTTCAGTGGTTATGGAAACTTTGAACTCAATTAATAACTTATATGCTCACTGAAGCCATTTTGAAAACTTTAAATCTGAACCATAGATCTCAACAGTATCTCATCCATCGTGTGGCTCTTGTCACTTTACGGAAACCACTATTCATCTTGGACACGTGTCAGCATGATTTGTTCACTTAAGCATTAGATCCCATGCATCTTCATCATAAGGCTTTAAGTGAACCGTCAGATCTTCTTTAACCTGACTGCAAGTTACCTTACCAATCATTTCACTGACTATGGGTATAACTTAAACAAGTTGTACACATGTCAACACCACTTAATGCCTTAGACGCTAGATCTTCCTCAACTTTCCTTTAAGTTATTAAGTCATCCGTCTGATGCTTTTGAAATTGCATCCTCTTTATTTCATACTTGCATTGTACTGGGCCCACTACTGCCATACGTCAACATGACTTAATGACTTATGCTATAGATCTCGATCACTTTATCACCCAGTGTTTAAGTCAACCGTCGGATCAATCTTGATTTGTCTACACTTTAATCTCCTTATTTATGATCTCAACCGGACCCACTGGTACACGTGTCAACACCACTTAATGCCTTAGACACTAGATCTTCCTCAACTTTCCTTTAATTTATTAAGTCAGTCATCCGATGCTTTTGAAACTACATCCTCTTTATTTCATACTTGTGTTGTACTGGGCCGCCACTACCACACATCAACGTGACTTAATGACTTATGCTATAGATCTCGATCACTTTATCACCTAGTGTTTAATTCAACCATCAGATCAATCTTGACTTGTCACTCAGACTTGATCACTTAAGCAGTAGATCTTACACATCTTTACCATAAGCAATTAAGTTAGCCATTGGATTCATCCACATTTTAATCTCTGTCAAAACTTTATGCAACAGGGCCCACATCACCATCTTGGACACACGTCACTCTAACTTAATGACTTGCTTGATAGATTTCGATCATCTTGAGACTAAGTCATTAAGTGGGTCATCCAATCAAACTGAATCTGCATGCATTTTACCTTGAACAGGGTCATTGCGTATCTTTGTAACCATTAGCCATCAACCCTCCTTTTAGCCTGCCGAAGCTACGCAAACTATCCTCACAAAATGGTCATCAGTAAATGACACGTAGCACCCTATTGCTAATACACTATGTTTAGAATATTCACCAATATTTTTTTTTTATACTATAACTACTATTTTTTATTCGCCAATATTTTTTTTAATACTATAAATATTGTTTTTTATTTGCCAACATATATTTTTTATACTATAAATACTTTTTTTATTCGCCAATATATATATTTTATACTATAAATATTGTTTTTTATTCGCCAATATATATTTTTTATACTATAAATACTATTTTTTATTTGCCAATATATATTTTGGTAGTTCAGAAAAAAAAATCACAATTTGCCAACTGAGATTATTTTTTTTCTTTGAAAAGAAAAAAATTTCGCCAACAAAATTAATAATTTCCTCTCTACTTTTCTAAATTTCGCCAGTTTTTTACACCTTTTTTTAAGGGGGGGTTTCTTAAAGATTACCCTGGATATGATCCTTCTGCTAAGGAAGCTATTCAAACATGAATTCCTGGGTGACATTGTTGAGGTTTCTGTTTATGCATAATTAGGGGTGGGGATCCCTTGGGCAAGTGATTTACGCAAGCTTTTCAAGCTAGACCAATATGTGGCCATTCAACCTTTTCTTTTGAACTTGTATGTTCAACAGCTGATGCACCATAAGAAATGGGCGCAGATTGGTAGGGATTTTTGTCACAAATGGTTTATGTTGGATAACTTGGTGGACTATGGATGATTGTATGAATTCATAGACCTTATCATCTTTGAAAAGTTCTACTTAGAGTCTTAGACGGAGGGGAAAATCCTTAGTGTTGTGTCCCTATGGCCTCCTCATGAAATTTTAAAATTTTCACTCTAGTAGGTTTTTTTTTTCCACTACCTCTTAACCTCCCTCATTTTTTATTTAAATTTTTGTAGGGACTTCAAGTCTCCAAGTCTGAATATATTAAATTTATAGAAAATATTAATGAAAACTTTGCAACTTCATTTCATTTCAGTTTGTTTTTATGGATTTAAATTTAAAATATGTATGTGTGACATATGTGATTTTATAATTTGTGAAATTGAAAATGAACCAAACAAATTTTAATGTATTTGTTATTTATTTAACAATAATAACTTAATATTACTTAACTTTCGCATGTATCATGTCACATGTGTTACTGTACGATTGTTGAATTGTGAAAGTTTAAAGTATTTAGTTATTATTTAAACTTTAAAGTAAAACTAAAATCTAAAATTAGCCAATGCCAAATGGAAATTCATAAAACATATAATAAATACAATGTCATGACTCCCAATCACATCGAGTTAATATCGCCTCTTTGCTTGCCGAGTTGTCCGTCGTCACTGGCAACTACAAGTGGTATGTACATTTGGAAAATGCATGTGGTATGTACATTGTACTATCAACTATGAATATTGATACCATCAACATGTACCTTAAACCTATTTTTTTAGAACCCTAAATTGTAAATGTATTAATCAAGACCATTGATTGATTGTAGATCAATGGATGGAGTTTTATCTCGGGCCCAGTTTCTCAAAATAAACTGATTTTTCCAAGAAGTCTGTGGAATGGATACATGTCGCAAGGTTGGAATGATAACTTGCAAGAAATGAATGTCTTGTTAGAGTGACAGTGACATTCTTTAGCTGTGATGATCCACTCCTTAGTCATCAAGCACGTCGCACGATTTCCACAATTATACTAGTACAGACTATAGTTATTAGTATAGTCACTATATTAGTAATTTCCCACACTCGTACATTAATGGGAATGATTTACCTAAAGATATGGAAGATATGGAACATGGCTATTTATAGACATTATTTCTTTCTTCATCATCAATTTCAATTTGATTTTTCCTTTCAGCCTCTGCCCTTTGGTTTTATGTTTTTAGATCTGTGATTTTGTAGATTCGTAGAATTTTAATTTTTTGTGTATAGTTTGAAGATTTAGGTTTTTATTTTAGGGTATCGAGGCTCTGTAAGTAGATATGGAGTCACCAATTAGGTTGAGAACCACATCCACCGATGAGTAGAAGACCTTTTTGGGCATGATACCAGACAAAGTTCTCACTATCCTTTGCAAGGAAGTGGGCGCTTTCATTAACAATGTTGTGTTGATGGTGCTCGGTCATGAGTTCATTTGCAATGAGAAGAGATACCACGTCAGCATGGAAATTATGTCTCTCTTCCTGGCGTCTCTTTTGGACCTCAGAGGAGAGAAGGTAGACATGCTTATGCTACTGCAGAATTTTTTCAAGGAACAATTTTTGGTGGACGACGTCCAAGTCGTTGTCTTCGCACAACTGGGGTTGGGTATCCCTTGGGCTGATGAAATCAAAAATATTATCCAGCAAGGCAAAAATGTGGAAAGGCAACCCTTCCTACTTAACCTTAATGAAAGGCAGCTGACGTGGCATCAGAAGTGGGCGCAACTAGGAAGGGACTTCCTGCATAAGTGGTTTCACCTCAACGACAGGGTGGAGATGGACTACACCTGGCTCGACGAATTCATGGAGATTATCCTCCATAAACAATTCTTCTCAGATAGGGATGGACATGAATACCCTTAGTGTTTTTGTTCTTGAAACGGGGGTTTTCCCAGTTCATTTTGTTTTTGTTTTTTTGTTATATGATCAACCAGTGCCCTTGTGGCAACAAATTTTGTAACTATTTTTTAGGGATACTTCATATTCAGTGATTCACGGTCACACCATTTTGCAGGGGTTTACGGTGTGATTATAGTCTGAAGTTAAACTCTATAATTATCAAGTATATTATAATATTAGTGATGTACATTTTCAAAATAATTAATGAAATTTTTTCTCTTCGACTCTTAATGAATGATAATAGATTGTCTAGACTCTTGACTTTGTAATTTTGTTAAATTGCATAATTATTGTAATTTTCCTATCTTCCTCCAGAAACGAGACATGTATCAGTGTGTGAGATAATAGATTGTCTGTGTAATTTTATTTAATTGCAATTTTGTAAAGAAATCTAAAGACAAATAGTAATATATTGATAAATAATAAATAATAAATTATATGCCCATTCACATTGCCATAACGATGTGTGATATCATATAATATAAACCAAACAAATGTAACAATGTTTAATGTATGTGTGTGATTTATTTAAGAGTAATAAATTATTTTCCATGTCAATGTATTATGTGTCATGTGTGCGACTCTAGAATTGTAAAAGTTTAAAGTGGAATTATCAGTTTCTATTTTATGAGTATTAATAATTAGACATTTATCAGTTTGCATTTTATGGGTAGTAATAATTAGACATTTATCTCGGATTACAATATTTTAATTAGTTTCTTTTATATTAGACAGTTTCAATATTTAATTTAATTTAAATTTAATAAATTTTTGGCGTATGGTGTTATGTGTAAGTGTATTTCTAGTGACCGTAGGATGAGCAGAGATCAACGACGTACGGTGTATTTTAGGCCGAAAGGGAAAAGAAACCCCATTTTTGAAATCCTATTATGGAATCACCACACGTGCCCACTCACACAATCGGTGTCATTCGATAAAAATAGTTCAAATTTGTTTCATTTATTTCTTTTTAGTTTAACAGTATTGCAGAGGTTATTTATGAAAACCAAACTAGTAAAATTTGTATAAAAATTTATCATAGTATATAAGAATGGGTTTTTAGTTTTATTAGTTAGTTTTTAATGACGTGTGAGGTACTTTACTACTAACAAGTGAGAAGCCAAAAGTTAATGGGACCCGCAACACATGATAGTGACTAACAACAACCATTGGATGAGCAAATATCAACAATGTGTGGTGTATTTCAGGCCAAAAGGGAAAATAAACCCCATTTTTGCTAACCCGTTCCAGAATCATGACACATATACACTTACACAATTGGTATCATTCAATGACAATGTGTGAGTTGACTAGGTGAATACGAGTCTATGATTCTACATATGACATACTGTGCTACTGACAAGTGATAAGCAAAAGTAAATGGGACCCGCGACACATGATAGCGACTTCCATGACCATTGGATGAGAAATGTATCAATTAACCAAGGTATATTTCGGGCCTATTTGGGGAATGGTTACTTCTTTTTACAAATGTCCCCTAGAAATAGGGCACCTATCATGAATTAACACTCAACTAAGTTTAATTAAAATCAAAATTGGAGTAAAATAGTAACTTAATATTTAATAAGCAATAAGCTCAATTTTAGGTCCTAGTGACCTCGGATATTTGTAATGTAAAACAATTAAGTGACATGTGTCCTAGTGACCTCAGATATCTAGAGAAGCAATAAAATTTAACACGAGTCATGATTGTAAAATTTTAACCTAAGTTTTTATATTTTCAATTCTTACTAGAATATTGTATTGGAGATTCAAAAAGGGGTTACAACTTCTAGGTTGACGATTGAGGAATGAAATAGAGTATCTCATCTCTCTTCCCACTCACACTCTACATAAATTGAATTTTTGGGTAAAATCCTGAACACCTACGTCCCGCCCTTTAAATTTCTCAAATCTAGTGGTTTACTGTTTAGATTGTAGTCGTAGAAATAGGGTTGAATTTTTAATCACGCCTATAAATTGTAGCAGTCACCTATGTAGAATTATTTGAATTTTCCTACAAGTAAATAATAATACCAGTATACCATGATCCATGATGGGAAAAAAAATACCAAGACTATGAGTAAAAGGAAAAGAAAGGAAACAGAGATAATAGACTTCCACAAACTGGTTAAAACACCAAGTTTCACTGATAAATTCCATGATATTTTTTATCCCATTATCCATGGAAATTAGATTTTCACTTCAAAATAAGTGGAAAGATCCAAAGAAAGATTCAAAAAAATTTCCATTTAACAACATGGTAAAGGCAAAGACAAATAAAATTATAGCGTGGATTGTTGGGTCAGCACACATGGTGTTACCTCAAGTATTCCCTTGTCCAGAAATTATCATGCTCTACACCTAAATTTATGATGAAAATAGAAAAGAAATTATCAATAAAAATACTCAAGAGGAAATTTTGTCGATAACTGAGATTAAATTTTCTAGTCTATCAGACCTAGGGTTTGAAGCACAAAACTCAAACGTGCACATTGACCTGGGAAAGCTGGCAAAAAATTATGAAAAAATAGATGTAATATGGAAAGATTCATATATCAAAGGAATAGCAAGCAGTTCTAGTCTAGATCTAGATCATAAGCCTCCTTATGATTATGATAATTTTGTGCAATGGGTTCAGGATAGTATTTCCTTCCTAGCATTTTGTTTGGGATTGGATAGAAACAAATAAGTGGGTACCAGCATTCTTGAAATGATTTTCATATTCATTATGAAAAAAAATGAGTAAAATATAATTTTATTGAGCACACTGTTCATTTCATGAAAGAACAATTACTAATGATTAAAAGAGGTTCACAACCTACTTGTTCTATCTTCTTTTAGCAAAGCATTGTGCAATATTTCAGACAAACAAGCTTCAAAGTCATATCCAGAATGAAATATATGAATGGACACCTAAGATAAGGATGAGTGATAATAGAAGGAACTTTAACAATTTTTTAGACTTCTTTTTGGCACCAATGTATCATAAAATTACAGGAATTTCGTTGCCTAGATTGCATGTGTCTTGTAGAGATTGCATTCAACTTGGAAGTGAAATACACTTGCCTGACTGGTACTTCATGGAAGACTACATTGTGTTAAGGTTTTACGGTTCAGTGGTAGAACCTTAAACTTCCAATACATGTTGCAGAGAGGGTATTTGCATTGGAATATGTTTAGAAAATGGAGAGCACAGATGTACTCTTTAATGGTCAGCAAAAGAAAATGATATTTCCTTCCTTGTCTTTCTCATTGGGAGGGTTTACATTTGAGAGAAGAGGATTCAAAGTGGTAGAGGCTTTTTTCAATTTTTCACTTTGTTGTTGATAGTCACTCGCAGTATGATCCACTAAACATAATTGGAACAAATATTAGAGAGAATGGGAGCTCCACAAGAAAATTTCAACATGAGAGTGTGCCATTGATAGAAAATTTTCAAAACATGGAGTCCTGGGATGAGGTCAAAAAAGAGATGGAGAAATACGCCGCTGAAAATAATATTTCAATACAATAAATATCATCACAAATTATGGCATTGTACAAACAAAAAGGAAAAGTGCAGCACAGGACATCCTACAATTTCTACTAGAAAGTTGCTCAACCATCTACAAAAGTTATTTCAAAAAACCTAGCACTTCAATGTAACAATGATAATTGGACTGCAACCAAAATTTCTAATTTTTGGGAAATGAGGAAGAATTTTGACGAGAAAAAGACCTCTGTAGATCTTTATGATGTGGATGAGGATGAAATATTTAGCAATTTTTGGAATGTGGATTATCCAGCTGAATCCCACATCAACTGATATATATTCAATAACAATTACTATTGGATTCGATGCATCCACAAAAGAAAAATATGGCAAAGGGGCAAAGATTGTAGAAAAAATGGGTTTTCCAGGTAGGGGTGGTCTAGTTCCCATAGAAGAAGGGCATTGGTATCCAATTGCCACACCCACTCCACCAAAATGTGGTGGGACACCAATAATTGGAGGTTCATTAGAAAAGGGTACTACTCAGTCTCATACCCTTACACCTTCATTCGTTCCAGCTTGAAATCTAGTATCACCTTTGCCAAGCACTCAGATTCAATTTGAATCAAGTGCCACTCACACTGGTGCGGATGGCATGGGTAGTAATAGTGGTCTGAAAAGGATATTACAACTGGGCATGAAATCAGTGGATCCCAGAGATCAAGGCAGTGTAAAGAAGAAAAAGGTTATGAAAACAATGCCAATGGTGTATGTGACTGTGAGTCCAACAATTGCCACACCTTCAAGACAAAACCATCCGAACAGTCCAAAAAATCTGCTTGTAATGGGTTAGGGTGTTACTGTTACTAATGGTTCAGGGTGTTAGCTCTTACATCGCTGCAAGTTTTATTTCACCTTTCAAACATTCAATTGTGTCAGAAAACCTTGATTTTCATTACAATGTTTTTGTAACTAAATTTGAACAAACAAAAAATAGGAATAGAAAAAATACTAAGACATTGAAGAGGGATGTAGTTGTTACAGCTTGTGATGAAGAACCTGCATCAAATAGGTTATTTCCCACATATGACCCAAACAAAGAAATGATGGATTTCATGGTTGTTATGCCCCCAGCTAGAGATAACAATCCACTAGAGAGTCAAATAGATCCATTTGAATGTCAATTTGGTACCCTCCAAATGGATTTATCCAAAATTAAAAATGTGGACAAGATAAATTTTTCAAAAATGACCAACCAAGTGGTCTACAGTTCAGTGATGAAGTTGGAGAGAGAGAATGAAAAGCTTCAGGGAAGAATAGAAAATTTACATGCAAAACTGGCAAATGAAAAGGCAAAGGAGAAAGCAGCAGATAACAGGTGCAAAGAATTATAGAAAAGGATAAAAAAATTCATCCTCTAAAGAATAATTTGGACAGCAAGAACATATGGAGGCAGAACTTAAAATTGTGAGGGAAAAATTGGAAGAGAGCAATAACAATCTTGAGGATAAAAAAGCCTCTTCATTAAATTTATACAAAAGCGTGGACAGTGCGGCACAAGTAATCAATAACTTAAATAAATAATTGGAGGATGAGAGGGTAAAAGAAAAACAGTGTGAAGAGAAAGAAAACTAGTGGGAAGAGGAAGCAGAGAAAATTAAAAAAAAAACTTAACACCAGTTATCAGAATTGAGAGAAGAGCTAAAGAAGGCAAATAATACAATTAAAAATTACAAAATAGCTTGAATGACCAAATGAAAAATATAGTCAAGCAAATAAAAAGAAACCTTTGGGGGGGAATAAAGGTGACTAGTGATAGGTTGTGTGATTGGTTTGAATTGAATGAAATTCTTATAGATGTTTTTGGGAAGCTCAAAGAGAATATTGAGAAGAACAAAAAAAATTGTTACAGAGAGAAAATTGCAAAACAAATTTTACATCAAATCAACACAACCAGTGACATGCATCTGGCAAGCAAGGGAATTCATGACCTCATTCGTGCATCAATAAAAGAAAACTTTGTCTTTCAAAAATGTCAGAAACTAAAGGAAGTAGAGGAAACTCTTGCCTTATTTGAGAGAAATCTCACCCAGATGAATCAAACAACAACTGGAATGATAGGTCATGGTTTGTCGAGTCCTGGTCCTAGTAAGTCATTAACAATTTTTTTCTGAAGAGAAGATTACAAAAAAATGTTGGAGTACACAATGAGGACTGATATAGGAAAGCTTCCTTAGGACACAACTCATGAAGGCATTGCAAAGTGCATCAAATCATTGATAAATTTGAATGCAGTATTGGAAGGATCATTTCTTTCAAGTCACTCTAACAAGTATGGATGGTTGATGAGGTTGTAGGTCATTAACTATAACTTGAAAAATATTGACCTTCCAAACAATGTAAAATGGAGCATACTAAACAAACTGGCAGAATCATCTCATCAAAAAAGGTATGTGAAAGAACTTTCAGTTTCAATCATCTCTATATTATTTTTCTATTGGCTTAAATTGAGTTAAAAGTAACAATTTTAAACTTTGTTTTTTTAACAGGATCAATGTAACAAATGTTATAATGCTATTGCTAATTTAATAAACTGGCATGTCAAATGTAGAAATGTACAATTGTAGAGATGTTGTACTGGTCTTGACTCTTACTAATTTTGATTTTGAGACTTCACATTAGGAAAATCCACCTGAAGCTATTGTTGCTCCCATGTTTCTATAAAATGGAATTCAGGGTCATTTGCTAAGGGTAATGAAATTGAAATTGGGTATTGACTCTTGAGTCATAATTCATTGTAAATTGACTTTTACAAATATAATCATACAGAGTTATGTTCTTACTATTATTAATGACTAAATTGTTACATTGCGTCATATTTGTAATTAAATTAATGAGAAACTCTATTTCTAAGAATTGTATCTTATGAATTGTTATGTTTTCAAAAAAAATAAAAAAAAAATCTTTAAAAATTGTACCATATGAACTGAATAATGCAAATGAAAACCATTATTAATTATAGAATTCATGACATTATCAACCAAATTCATTTTTTTGACATTGGAATATGATATTATGCATGATTGATGATGAGATACAGAAATTGACAATAGACTACAAAAAAAAAAAAGTTTAATAAATACCTAGGACCTACTACTTCTTCAAAGGTTCAAGTTGTCACATCATATCATTATCAGGATCCTTAGATTCATTTCCATCAACTTCATAGCTTCCTTAGTTCTTTTATATGTTTTCTTCACTCTTCATACCTCCTCTTAACTCAAGTTCAACACTAGCATTACCAGTACCAGTACATGAGTCACTGATAGTCACATCATTGTCTCTGGCACTCCTACTTTGTTTTGAAATGTTGCCCAATCCTCTTCTCTGACATTTCTTCCTCCACAATTTTAGTTCCCTGTCGTAAGGAAAAGTATGGACTTCATACCTAGATGTATAGAGCCTAAAGCAATTTTCCAAATTCTTGTCTAGTTTTTTTCTTAACTTTGACTTTGAGAACCCCAAAGCACTGAAAAATATCTCATTCTACACTGACCCCAATATCATGGCCATACATAAATCAGAAAGCTTGAAAAATTCTGATATTGAATCAATCAACATTTCTCTCTTAACTAGATATTTCCAAAACCTTGTTGTCGATCCATCTTCGTGGGGGTTCTGCATAATATTATATTGTTCCCTCATTGTCTGTGAAAAATGGCCTAATTGATCTCTCAAACGAGATTCATTTAAAATTCCATTTAGAGTTACTCCATTTAACTCTTTGGTTTTCTAAAAATGATATATCAAAGTTAGTAGCTTAGTTCGATAATCCTTCGAATTGTTAATACTCCAATATCAAGGAAACACAATAGCCATGGATTCAAGTAGTTTGACTAAAGGGAATATTTCTCTAATCTCTGAGGAAAGATCATAGGCAATGCGCTTCATAGAGGTAGTTTCAAACTCAACGATCTTGGTAAAGTCATCCCTTTTAACAATTGATATTCACTTGTTGTGGTTCCTTCATGGTTTTGCGGACTCGGCCCTGGAAAATTAGTACATTGTTATCTCAACTCCGCGTACTTTTGCACATAACTCCCCATTTGCACTGATCTTTATAAAAGTTGTCAAGATTGTCCAAATCTGTGATTTTAAGCCAGCTGGCAAATTTTACATCATCACATGATCTATAGAAATTATCTAGCGTTATGCATGTCGATTTATGAAGAGCATCATATTCTGCAATATACATTGCTTTTTTTTGGGCCTTTTTCATTATATTTCTCATTTCCTCTAGCAGGGGGAGAAGACTTGATAACATTAAGAGTGTCTCTACATTAATTAACCTTTGCAGCATCTCAGGAAATTTGGGTATCCCTACTTCTTCATGAATTGATTTCATTAGACCAAGCAACAATTGATATTCTGAAAACACTTCATGCGTTGATCCATCCAAAGAGATCCGTCTAGTATCATTATCCTTCAGAAGCTTGTTCCCGTCGGTTAGTCCTTCGACAAATTTTTGAAATCCCCTCAATTATTTTGGACTTTGATAGAAGTTTTGGTAGATCTCTTTGATTAAAACTTTAATTTTTTTGTACTGGAGCATGTTTGCTGACAACTCCAAAAGCTAGATTCATTTTGTGGGTCATGCAGTGAATGGGAGTAACGTAGGGTGCACAAGAAGATTGTACCTTTGTGAAAAGACCTCCCCTGTGGCCTTTCATTATCGAAGCTCCATCCACTCCATGACACACCAACTTATTGGTAATCATCATGTCATTTATACTTCCATATTCAATTAGAGAACTCTGTACTAATTCAAATTAATTTTCAGTTGTTGCATTATCCTTGATTTTAGCAACAGTTATTAGATGAGGTTGGCGAACAAAATTGTGTACAGTATAAACATGCATGCATACCCATGAATTATTATCTACTGTTGTAACCTTGTCTAAAGACAATGCAATAAAATTTGACTCTTTAATTTTTGCCTTTAGATCCTCTTTTTCAAAATCGGAAAGATAACTTGCCCATTCCCATCGACTATTTACTGACTAGTGACTATTAGGATAGTTACAAACTTTCCAAAAGTGTAATAAAGCACTCAATGATGGGTAGTCTATTATAGGATACCCTCTACTCAAAATATTAAAGACAACACTTATCTGAACAACTTTTCCCATTAGTTCTACTTCCAATGCTTTTCCAAAACAAGCTTCAATAGAGCCTTTAACTTGAGCAGGCTTTGTTTGTATATTCAACTAAAATTCATATAATTCTACATTCCTAACATGCAGAGATTCCTCCTTTTTTTTCCATCTTATCAATGATTTCTCAACTCCATCTATGGTTTTCTTTTCATAAACTTTACCCATGTGCTTCTCTATGGTGTCGAGTTTTAACTGCAACCTCTTTTCCTTCTTATTTATCTTGGTGCAAATTTTACATCTGCATTTTACTGGAGGCTGACCTTTAATTGGATTGTCCACTAGTTCAATGAAAGGATACTTAGACACCCATTCTATTTGAAAATTCCTCAACAAATCCCACTTCCAATCATTTTTTTATTCCCTATCCTTCCTTGAATTATTTTTTCTTTTCTTTTTCCCTACACCATCATCATATATGACATTCTCAGTCTCATCCAAGTCAATTTTATCATTATGGCTACTCTAGGTATTTAACTAAAAATATTCTTCAAGTTCATCATGATTTGAGATATCAGGTTCACCTACTTCTTCAATATGTCATGTAGTTCCAGGTTGTGAATCTTCAAAATCTACTTGTGATGAAGCAGCTTCCTGATTTTGGACAGAAACATTTCCAACACCATGACCAAATTAGGATGATAAATTTTTGTGTTTTTATAGCCTCTCTTGGCTTTCCCCACTTGTAGGATCCTTACCCTTATTCTTATTTGACATCTCCATTCTCCAACAACTTTTAGTGCAAAAAAAAATGTTAAATTGTTGAAGAAGTGACTGTTATACACTAAATTTTGCACCCTGTTAAGCGCTAGAGCCTAACAATCTAGTATAACATGGGAATCACTTCTAGGTTGTGGGACCTCTACTAACTGACGTGAAGCCTCTAGATTCTAGGTCGGTTCCTCTTGGATAATCACCTTATTTTCTCTTTTAACATGAAAGTAAACTTGGAAGGGAAAGGGATAGAAGGAGAACTGAAGGGAAATGACTAAAAAAGAAAACTATCCTACTAGGTGATACACTGAAGGTAACATGAATCACAATATAATGACCAATAAATAACACAAAATCCCTGAATTATGACAAGTACAACTTCCTAGATAGGTTTGCAAAAATGTTTCATAGAGAGGTCTAAGATGAAACTATTGGAGGAAAGAAAAGATTTCATAGAAATAGATTCAAAGAATTAGACACAAACTATGACCTACAAACAGACATCCACTCCTGCAAATAGGTACAGGAATAAGAAAAGATATCTAGGAATGAACAAAATTCACAAAACCATCCTTATCAGATCACCCACAGTAGCACACAAAGATGCAAAAAAGAAGGAAAACTTGAGATAATCCACAAATTTCTTTAATAGTCAATCAATATATCATTCTTTAGAAAGAATCCCAATCATATGAAAACTTGAGGGCAGGAAAAATACCACATAAAGTCTTGCATAGGCTTGGAAAACTGAGAATTACAGACTATGAAAAGTTGGAGGACAGAGAAAATGTCTCAGAAAACTCTTACATATCTTGAAAAACTAACTAGAAAATAATTGAAAACAGCTTATATACAACCTCCCCTAGCACGCAGGCTCGAGAGTCGATTCCTTAATTAATTAGGGATGAATTAGGGTTACAATAGATTTCACATAAACAATTTAGAAACCCTAAGACTATAAAGTCTTCTCATTAAAGTATTTAGGAAATATCTCAGATGATCTGATCACCCTTTGACAGTCATTCCCGTCGCATTAAATTCAAGCAAACATATCACCTTGATCCATCTACCCATTCTGTAGGTTGAAAAAATTTCCACCACCATAAGAACCTGAGAAACACCATTTAAATATTCAAATCCAAACTCAAATGATCATAGGTGGTGCAGAATGCCCAATCAACAGCCCAGATTAGAAACTTTACTAACTTTAAAACACGACCATCGATCTCCTTTAAGTTACCTGTAAGAACAAGATCAGATCTGCCATGTGTCACCATAGCGTAATGGCTTATGGGTTAGACAACTTCATCTTTACCATTAAGGCATTAAGTCATCCATTCGATCTTCTTTACTTGTTGTGACTTTATCTTACCTTTCTAACCTGAGACACATGACATCATCTACCACATGTCACCACGGCTTAATGGCTTGATGGATAGATCGTGATCAACTTTGCTTTAAGCGTTTAAGCCCATCGTTCAATCAAAAAGGACTTGATCGATCTTTAATAAGCTAAAACCCCTCCCTAAAGGGACCCCACCATCCACGTGGTGCAACGGATTAATGGCTTAATGGATGGATCTAAAGCACCTTGTATTTAAGTCATCAAGCTGATCGTTGGATCAAAAGAAACTTGATCGATCACTACCTTTTTCTGACTTCAGCCCGGCTCCACCATGGACACATGTCTACACAACTTAATGGCTTATGTGATAGATCTTGATCAACTTGTCTTTAAGCCTTTAATCCCATTGTTGGATTAAAATAGAACTGTACATAAATTAAGAAACCAAAGACCCTGCATAAAGGTGACCCCACTGTCCACGTGTCGCCACAGCTTAATGGCTTGAAGATTAGATCATGTGCATCTATGCATTAAGCCTTTAAGCCAAAAACACAATCAGAAATGACTTGCTCAATGTTTATCTTAACCACCTTAGTGTTGCATAAGACCCACTCTGGACACGTGTCAGATAGGCTTAATGGCTTAAAGATTAGGTTATGTGCACTTTGTCTTTAATCCATAACGTCGACCGTCAAATTGAATCAGAACTGCTCGAAGATTACCTGGGGTAAATAAAGTGCTTTGAAACTTAGGGAAATAAACTTAGGAAAAGGTAAACCACTTAGGAAAATAAATTTTGGCCCCGATCAAACAACTTAAAACACATGCATAAATTAGAACCTAAGTTGCAAAAAAAAGGTAATGCAAGATTAGAATAGGCCACCAAAGGACAAGCGTTTAAGAGATTTTTCATAGGGTTTTGCATTTAGGGCTAAAAGACATGAACTAGGGGTAAAACTAGTGACCTACAAACATGCAGAGACCCAAGTAAAGGCCATGAATTAGTGAAAAAACATAAAAGTTGGGATCTACCCTTGTGGGAGCCTTATTTACTCCACTTATAGCCAAAATTTATAGAATAGGAAATTTGGGTAACATATCTGGCGATTTCTGCTAAATGTCAGCCTCCTAGATATATAAAACCAGTGGCCTTATGACATTCCATTGGGCATAGGATTATGTATCCGAGCACACAAAAACTTCTCAGAAATAGGAGGAGGAAAAATGAACCAAAAATAGGGAAAAGGCTTGTAAAATTAGAAACAAAAAATGACTGTGCACAAGCACTTGGAGGAAAGCAGGGAAAACTAACCTAGAAAGAAGAACAGAAAGTAGGAAACTTAAATTACAAAGTTGGACAAACCTCAAAAAAAGGCTTGAGATGAAAACCATTGACATACATTGGCAATGCTTCTCCTTCAAGAGTTGATAGCTGAAAATCATTATGTCCCTTGCATTTAGTAATCACAAATGGGCCTCCCCAAAAAGAATCAAACTTAGTATGTCTACCAGGCTTGGACCTGAATTCATCCCATTTCAAGACTATATCCCCAACATTGAAGTTCCTTTCTCTAGCTCTCCTATCAAAGCTCCTCTTGGTTTTCATCTATTGGAACTCCATGGTTTGCATAGACTTGTATCTAATTTCTTCCAACTTCATGAGCTGAGCATATCTTATTTGCAAAGGGTCTTCTTATTCAAAGAGGACAAGTTGAGAAGCAAGGTCTAGAGCTAGTAACTATGTTGAAATGGATAATTTAGCTTCTTTTCCATAGAATAGCACATAAGGGGAGCTCCCAATGATCTTCTTTGGGGTTATCATGTATAACCATAATGCAGAGTTTACTTTGGAGTGCCAATCTCTCTTGTTTTCTTGTAGAGTCTTTTTTATTATCCTGATCAGATTCTTATTAGTAGACTCTGCCAATACATTACCCTGGGGGTAATAATTGGAACTAGTATTCAGGTATATACCATTCCTAATTTCCCATTCAGTGACTCTTAGGCCTATGAAGGCAAGTGCATTATCTGATATAATAGAGTTTGGAGCTCCAAACCTATGAATTAAATCATCATAAAAGCTCAAGACAACACTCTCATTGGCTTCCTTTAATACAATAGCCTCAGTCCACTAGGTGAAGTAATCAATTGCAGTGATTATCCATTTATGGCCTGCACTAGATGCAGAGTTAATTAGGCCTATGAAATCAATACCCCATTTAATGAAAGGTTGGTATGTCCTGATTGGTTGGAGGGGTAGAGCTACAAGTCTTTCTTTTCCTGCAAACATGGCACACTTCAAGAATTTCCTCACATGATCATGACTATACTTAAATATAGATGGCCAATAGTATCTAGCCTTGTGATCTTAAAGGTAGTAGTCCTAGGAGAGAAATGACCTCCAGAAGGTCCATCATGAAATTCATTTATGACACCTGCCACTTGTTATGAATCTATGCATCTCAGGAGAACACCATTATGATCCTTTCTAAAAAGGATCTCATCAATTAGCACAAAGAAGATAAATTGCAATTTTTAATACCTTCTTTTAGCTGAATCCAAATTTGTAGGGAACTCTCCTATCTTTAAAAAATGAACAATGTTAGGCAACTAGCCTACTGTCTTAGCATATTCTTCTATTGAATGCAAAACTAAGGATGCATTCATCTGCTCTTGATCTTTTGGCATTTCATCCTCTGTCAATTATTCACAAAGACCTCTCCCTCTGACCAGCTTGGTAACTTGGATATTAATTTCATATTCCATAACTTTGGTTATCCAACCAGCTCTTTTCTCATTTAGGTCCTTAGAAAGCAAGAACTCCTTGACACTCAGATGAGTAACTTTTAATTGTACCTTATTGTGAGTCAATAGATATCTAAAATTTTTAAGGCTCTTCACCACAACAAGTACATGTTTGTCTACAAAATATTATCTTTGTTCATACTCTTCCAAACCTTTACTAAAGAAAGTAATAGGCTTCTCCAATCCTTCAGAGTTCTATTGAGTTAACATTGCAGATATGGCATCAGAGCCTCCATAATCATATAGAATGAAGTCCTTATTGAAATCAGGATTTAGCAAGGTAGGAGCCTCTGTCAGAACCTCCTTAATGGCTTGAAAATTGCTCTTTCCTTCTTCGCTCCAACATAAGACCACATTCTTCTATAACATTGTTGTTAAAGGTTTCAAAAGATATGCAATGTCAGGAAAGAAATGCCTGACAAAGTTAATCCTTCCTATGAAAGATTGAAGACTCTTCTTGTGAGGTGGTAGGGGTAGCTCTAGAATAGCTGCAATCCTCTCAGGTTCCACTATAATACCTTGTTTGGATACAATTTATCCCAATAGTTTCCCTTCATGGACTGCAAACACACATTTCTTGGGATTAAGGGAGATCCCAACTTCCCTAAACCTTTCAAATATTTTCCTCAGATGTTTGATGTGTTCTGCTGCATGTTTAGAATAGACAGTGATATCATCTAAGTAGACCAGTACAAAATTTTACATGAGGATTTTAAAGGTGTAGCCTTTTGAAATGTAGCACCTGCATTTGACAAACCAAAAGGCATCTTTTGGTAGGTCATGGTTCCCCGCTTGGTTGCAAATGCAATCTTATATTGATCTTCTTCATAAACCAGGATCTAATTGTATCCTGAATAGCCATCCAATAATGAGAAGCATTATGATCCAGAGACACATTGTAGAATCTACTCCATAGATGGCAATGGATTGTGATCTTTTAGGGATGCCCTATTAAGGCCCCTAAAATAAACACATAGCCTCAGTTCCCCATTCTTTTTCCTAATAGGAACATGTTTGGATACCTAACTAGTATGATTTATGGGGTGAATGATGCCACTCTCTATCAACTTAAGAACTTCTTTGTGCATAAGTGGCTCTATTTTAGGGCTGACAGACATTTGCTTCTGTCTGATTGGCTTGGCATTTGGCTCTAATTCAATAGTATGTTGAGCAAGTGTTGGATTAAATCCTTTGAGATATTTGTATTTCTAGTAAAAGATATCACTAAACTCCTAAAATAATTGAGTGTAATCTTGTTTCTCTGAATCAGTGTTCACCTTTCCGAACTTTAGGCGTTTAGCTAGCTCCAGTTCTAAATTAGCATAGAGTTCTTGTTGAACTACCAATCTAGTCTTATTCAATTTTGCTTGGTCATATTTGTTGAAGATAGATTCCAAGGTGACAAGGCCATTAGGCATCTTATTTGATGGCTTACGGGCTGCAAGCTAGGGCATCATGCAGAAACAAGAGCTCGTAAACAAGAATTGCAGAATTTGCTCATCATTATCAAACACTTTCCAATTAACATTATTATCATGGATGGAAGGACTGAAAATAATCTTAACATGTTGTTGATCCTTCCTCACTAAAATGTTGTTAGGAATATCAAATTGGGATCCAACAATAGCTAATCTATATGCATTCTAATTTAGTTTTTTGGGGATAGCAATGATGTTGAAAGCATTTAAATCTTCTATATCATCCAGAACTTGATGCTTGTAAGCTTTCATTGTATCATTCTTGATTTCACTTATCCCTCTTACTTGGCTAACCACAAACTCATTATCACCATATACTTTTAGGGATTTAGTCCCTCTCTTTCTAGCCCACTATAGTCCATTTACTAAGCTCTCATATTCAGCATTGTTGCTAGTGTAAGAAAAATTGAATCTAAAGGCTATATAGTATTTATCAGCTTTTGGAGAGCTTAGCATAGCACCACCACCAGACCCATGTCTACTTCTAGCACCATAAAAGAATAGTTCCCAAACCTTATTTCTCTGCTCTTATGATTCCTCAGTGCCTGCCTTGAAAAGGTTTGGCTCTATGAATCCATCCTTCTGTATCATATAATTCCCAAACCAGCATCCCAAATAACATTATCTTGGGCCTCTGAAGCTCTTTTTGATTCCAATTCATCTAGATAGATATTTGGGATGTTTTCTATCTTAGTGTTTGTTTCTCTAATGATTGGAAATTCATTATTATCAAGTTCAAGACAACTTGCATTAAGTACATTAGACACATAAGGTTCTATATGGTTAGTTGCTAGTGACTCAGACTTAATAGTGACCTTAGTTCCATACCTTGTATGGAAAATCATGTGAGACCAGTCAGAAGAAAGATAGCCTCCTATTTTGGCTATGAACTCTCTTGATAGACATATGGAAAAGAGAGCAGGGAGATCTATGATATAGACACTACAACATTTGGGGTCAAATTTTGACTCCAATTTGTGACGACACTACCATTTGTGTGTGATTTTTGTGTTTTTTTCCAAGTTCCCCCGATGATTTCATAATAGAAATGGTACCATCATAATTTTGACACCCGCGTGATTATAAACAAAAAGAAATGATCATTTCTAGTTTTTGTGATCGAGTTGTGTGCGCGATGAGGGCCCTAACTGTGGTAGATCGAGTTGTGTGCATGAAGAGGGCTCTTCTGTTGTGAAGCTCAAGCTTGATTTGGAAGCTTGACATACGGAAGCCATGACTTGAGGTAGGCATTTGAGCTTTGTCTTCTCATTAACTTAATTTCATTTTGATGACATTTGTTGATTTAATGGCACAATATGAATATTAATACTGGCATTTTTTACATCTTTGCATTTGGGATGTTTGATGACCCACAAGACTTGAGAGATAGGGCATCATTTCTATTACCTTCAAGGCATTGTGTAAAGTGTTTGATCTCTCTTTATATGTTTTTTTTCTTATATTCACTATGTGGTACTCCTCGTTTATGATCATTTCATGAGGAAATGTCTTGATGGCTCATGGGTTGCAAGCTAGGGCATCATGCATTATTTATGAGCTCACTATTTAATACTGCCATTGTTTACATCTTTGCATTTGTAATGCTTGATGACCCACGAGCTTTGAGAGATAGGGCATCATTTCTATTACCTTCAAGTCATTGTGTGAAGTGTTTGATCTCTCTTTATTTATTTTGTTATTGATATTCACTATGTGGTACTCCCCGTTTATGATCATTTCATGAGGATATTTTCCTTACATAAACCTCATGTTACAGTATGTTTTGTTTTTTATAATTTTCTATAACAATAAATAAGGAATTTACTTGCGCATACATCTCCTCAATGATTAATATAGGAATTATTTTCTTCACCTCTACTTCCATTCATTAATGACTAAAATTCTAAATTTATTTTTCCAACGATGTGGTAAAGGTTTATAACAACTAGTCAAAAGAATAAACCTTCCAATATTCTAACAAGAAAATAGAAAAGCTAAGAATCATGTTTCCATAGATATTGGGAGAGACCCCAACTAACACTTTTTAAGAATATCAAAATGAAGAACTAAAGATGGAACAAACCAAATTGAATGAGGCATCTCTAAGAATTGAATATAGATACATGATCTTTTCAGTAAAGAACTTTCTATGAGAAAGGAAATTATCACAAAATATTGGTGGAGAAAGGATATTGCCAAAAACTTCTTTAAATGATCTAAAACCTTGAAAGTTGCTAAATTGACAACCTAAGAAAGAACCATTATTAATAATCAGACTATGGCATCACACCAAGAATTTCATAATGGCATAGCAGGGTTTCAAATGCCAAAACCAGTCAAAGTCTATAAGAAAAAGAAAAGGAAAAAGGAAAAAGGAAAAAGAAAAATTAGTTTAAGATTGTATTGCCTAGTGCTACTAGATAATTCTTGCCAGAATGTCGCTCCTGCATATGATTCTTCTTGGATTTTCCAAATCATCTATTCACACTGAAGTCAGCTATAGATTGTTTTCATGTCCAAAAGATGCTCAACTCCTAAATACATAAAGGGAAGTGTTTTCAAAAAGATGAAACCTGCACATTGCAGCAGAAGCAATATCAAACATTGTATTTGGGGACGTTTCTTGATAGATACCATTCATGTCCATTAAGTGTTCATGAATAACCTAAAGGAAATCAAAAGTATCTCTAGGTCATGTTTGAATATTTGTCTAAGTGAATTTATGTAAGGATATGCCTCCCCTAGGTTTTAGAAATTTAGAAACCTAGAGAGGAAGTTCTTACTCTGAGATGTCCATGAGAATATTTTGTAATTTATAAATTATGTCAAAATTTGGAGTCACTGTTACAGATAAGTCGATAATAGAGCTTACATGGTGTGAATATTTTTTCCAATAGGGTATGTATTTCCTCACCTATTGATGCCTCAAGTTTTTCAGGACCAAAAGCCACATAATTATTGAGGCATTATTTGAACTGAATCATGAATAATGTCCTCCATCAATTTGATTGAGACAACCAGACCAACTTCATAGTTTATCAAATGTACGAGTAATGAAATATTTTCAGCCATGCTCACACATACACCATAAAAGAAAAATTGGACAAAAACACAAGTGAAAGTTGAATAGAATCAGAACACAGATAAAAGAAAGCCTAAGGATGATCCAAACACTATAAAACCTATGAAAATTGTTGGAATTAACTACAATGACAAATTTGGCAAGTCTGGAATATAGAGACCTAATTGGCACATACCAAATTCATCTTGTTACAACTTAGAGAATAAAAGTTGATTCAAAAATTTTAGAATCCACTATCCAACCTCACATTAAGACTCATAAAAGTTATAGAATTTAAAATGGAAGGAAAAATAATTGTGAAACATGATCAAAATATTTATGCTAATCTTGTTAGAATAACTGAGAGGGGGGTGAACCAGTGGCCTCAAAAATTAATCCAATAAACCATCCAAAACTTTATCTCTAAAATATAAACCTCTAGTTATCTTCATTCCTACAAGATGTATGCCTTTAAATAATCTTATCAAATAAATACTAGTCAGAGTTCACTTTTTATCCTTATTCTTAAGTTTTACCGAATAGCAATCTAGTATTTACCAAAATACAGTAAATAACTTAGTTTTTACCGATCATCCTATTTTAGTAATGTGTAAAGCAAAACATCATAGAAATGAACCATATACACAATTAACACATGGATTTTTAACATGGAAACCATGTTAAGGGAAAAAACACTTGGGACCGGTAACCCAAAATTTTCACTCTTCTGAAGTGATCTCGGTGAAGATAAAACCCTCTTTAAGGTTACAAGCATAGTGTTAAGTGCGACCTTATTAGAGGATTTAAATATAATAGTTTATCATTTGGTATCTAGAATTCACTATGCTATCTTCATGACCAAAATTTCTGATACTTCTTGGGATGTATCTCAATATAGAAAGGATTGTTAAGTCCTGATCAGTTAAGAAAGTTTCTGATCTAATGGTTAAACTAAAATAGTAAATGATTTATTCATGAATACAACTAAACTTTGCAGATTTTCAGATCTATTGTAAGCTCATAATACCTTTCTGATCACTATTTCTCTTTAATACCTTTGCTCCACTTCTTTCTGCTTGGTGATGTTGTGCTTCTCTATTGCTTTGTGTCCATAGAAATCTAAATAGCTTTGTTCTTTAGCTTGTTTGATCAGGACTATATGAAGACTTCTTCTTCACCAATATTCTCTTCAGCGTCCTCTTCTCTGTTCACCCCTAATTCACAATGAATTAGCTTGTCTCTTTATAGACATGATTTCACCATTTCTAGGTCTTTGTCTTTATTTTTCTTGACATGATCTAGAAATATCTCCATTCTTGTTTTAAATCTTGCTTTAGTTTATATCACGGATTTCTCTTTGACAACTGGAATAAAACTATCTTTAAAACTCTAGCTTATCTCTAGCTTTTAACTTGTCGATGAAAACAATGTAATCAACCAGTTAACTCCATGTTTAGCCCCTGCCAGCTGAGTATTTTTTCCTTTCTAAACTTTAGTTCTGATCGGTGTTTAACTTCTTATTTTCTCGGTCTTATCTTTAGTTGTCCTTGGGCATCTCTGTCTGTCCGTCGGGGTTGTCTGTCCATCGGGGTTGTCTGTCCGTCGAGGTTGTCTGTCTGTCAGGTATCTCTTTGATTCTGCCCATCGGTAATGCTTGCTCAGTTATCTTTCTTGGTTTACACTATGACTCTTCTCTCAGGGTTCACTATTAGTCGATGTGCACCATCTGTCGGTGTTTGTTGTCACTTGGTGTATGCTGAACTTTTATGCATTACTGATAATATAACCTTTATTCTTTTGGTTCTTTGAAGTCTTTGACAATATGAATATAACCAATCAGATTATATCAAGTTGACATCAATGAAAATGCAATACATTAACTGATTTAATGCCTTGCATTAACTTTATGCATCTTAGTGATCATCAACTTAACAACTTCAAGCATTCAATCAGTTATAGTTCATCAAATCTTTGACTTCATCCATGAGAGTTTAAATGATGACCATTTTGTATTCAATGGATTTTCATAAATAATCTAACAAAATGAAGATCTTTGGATCATATTTGAATATTTTTCTGAATGGATATATGTAAAGGTGCATCTCTCCTAGTTTTAAGAAATTTTAAGAGAGAATCTTGTCTCTAAGTTATCCTCAAGAAGATTTCTGCAATTAGCAATTTGAAATACAAACTGATGTAATAATTTTGAGTTATAACGGATATGACATGTCTTGAAGATATTACCTATGAAGATGATTTTTCATAATGGATCTGTGCTTTCCCCTACTTACATCAGCCTGGATGGATTCTGTATAATTTCTTTCTCAACATTCCCTTTCTATCCTTGAGGTTCTTTAAGAGGGAATAAACAAACTGTAAAACTATGATTCTCTTCTTTCTAATTGTGTATTTTACAACTTAAGAACTGCCCAACTCTGCATTCTAAATTTTATGGTCTTTTATAGACCTACAAGGGAAGATCATTAGCACTAGTGCCTACAATTCTGGCAACCTTAGTTAAAATATGTTTTGATTGGAAAGGGAAATGCGTCATCAAGCTTAGATTATCATTTAGATTAGAAATTATATTGTAGTGGGAGCTTAAACTTGTGGTATCATTAGTACAAAAATTGTTGTGCCTTCCATATCACTAAACCATGGTCAACTAGATTGGCAATTTGGAAAGATAAAAAAGAACCTTATAAGTTCTAAACTAGGTGAGGTTATAGGTCATCTTGTAATACAGTGTAGGGTAACCTTTTAGACCACACTCTTGAAATTTGTGACAAAAATCCCTAGAGTGGATGAAATAATCGGTGGTCAGGATGTATAGATTCATTCCAAACAGCTTAAAATGAGTTTGCACCATCCCATACAGTAATTATTTTAACCACTTTAATGAGCTTCATTGGTTACACCACAAAATTACCACATGTACCTTTGGTCTGTATTATTGAATGAAGGAATTTTAATGACGTCCAAAAGACCAGTGATCTAAGGGACCAAGAGAAAACCAATTAATCTACTTGTTGAATCTTCTCCATGTTGCCCCTTCTGTTGTGGATCCGAAGTAAGAAATTTGTCATTTTGTGTAATCTTGCCTCTTCAAAAAGTATTGATCTAAATAGACAAATACATAATATAGAAATCTATAATAGAAGTATTGATCTAGAAATGAATGTGTTATGTGTGTGATGAAAATGTGTCACACTTCTATGAGTCATTCCATCCAAGGTTGCTCAAGAATGAGGCCTCAAATATCGACTCATAGCTCTCTAGTCATGGAGTGCAAAGGTTTGTAATGGAGGCCCTCAGATTGACCTAGTTGTGCCCATGAAAGTACACCATGAAATGAGAGATTCAATGCATGAAAATGAAATATATTCTATATGATAACAATGCATGAAAGGAAATTAATCTAAATGATAGCAATGCATGATTATTCTATGAAAGGAAATACAAATGCAAGATTAATCTATGAAAGGAAACATGAATCTAATATACATGAATAGCCATGGATGCAAGAAGAAGAAGACAAGAAGAGAGAAGTTGTAATATCCAAGCTTCAGTGCTCAAATCCTCCTCCAAAATTGCTCTCCAAACCTGCAACATAACAATACTATGAAAGAGAGATATATCCAAATGAGAAGGAGAGATATATTTTAGTAACACATCCTAGCATACTTGTTCCTAGCATTCTTTTGACTCTTAATCACAACCTTTGATTTTTGCCTCTTAATCTCAACTGTTCACTTTTATTTATAAGGATCCCTCTCCTTCTCATTTGGATATATCTCTTTTTCATAGTATTGTTATGTTGCAGGTTTGGAGAGCAATTTTGGAGGAGGATTTGAGCACTCAAGCTTGGCTATTGCAACTTCTCTCTTCTTGTCTTCTTCTTCTTCTTGCATCCATGGCTATTCATGTAGATTAGATTCATGTTTCCTTTCATAGATTAATCTTGCATTTGTATTTCCTTTCATAGAATAATCATGCATTGTTATCATTTAGATTAATTTCCTTTCATGCATTGTTATCATATAGAATAGATTTCATTTTCATGCACTGAATCTTTCATTTCATGGTGTACTTGCGTGGGCACAACTAGTTCAATCTGAGGGCCTCCATTACAAACCTTTGCACTCCATGACTAGAGAGCTATGAGTCGATATTTGAGGCCTCATTCTTGAGAAACCTTGGATGGAATGACTCATAGAAGTGTGTCAATATTTTAGCACACATTTTCGGCGCCCACTGTGGGTATACGGTGTTGATGTATGTGTTGTTTTGTGATCCCAAATCGATCTCACACTTCAACTGCATTCTTTGACTACATGTGTTCCCAGAATGATCTCACATGTGTTCCATGAGGGTATACTTTTTTTTAGGATCAATAATATGTACAAAGGGATGCCCCCAGACAGAATGGGCATCATGGATAGAACTTCTTCAAGAGCAAGACATTGATAGGATCAGCGAGCTGTTATCCCTTTTCTGTGGATAGTAAATAAGCACTTGTCCCAAAAGTTTCCGTAATGATATAAGGTCCAAGCCAATTAGGTTTAAATTTTCCCTTTTGATCTCTATGTTGTTGGTTCTTAGGATTTTCACGTAGGACAAGATCTCCCACCTGGAATTATCTAGGGTGAACCTTTTTGTTGAAGGCTTTGGACATGCACTTTTGATAGACCCTCATATGGTCAAATGATGCTTGATGTTTTTCATCTTGAAGTCTCATGGCGAGGTAGTCTTCATCTGTAACTAGACCATGGAGAGAAACTTGAAGTGAAGGAATCTCAACCTCCAAAGGTAACACTACTTCAGCGCCATATGCAAGGGTAAACGGAGTAGCCCAGTAGGAGTATGAATACTCGTTCTATAGGCCCACAATGCCAGATTTATCTGTAAATGCCAATCTCTACCATTTCCTTGCGGGAAGTAAATGGAGGACCAATGTTGTTTAATCTTGAATTTCTTGCAGAGTTGTTTAAGGTCCTTATTTTTAAACTGGCCTCCATTGTCAGTGATAATCTCGGAATAAAGTGATATTTCCTTTTTCATCAAATAAAGTGCTTTAAGTGAGGATTTTTATTTATGTAATTAAAAGAGGGGTTTGCTTTTAATTAAATAAATTAGAATAATTTTATTTAATTAAATGGGAGGAATTTAATTTAATTAAATAAGATGAATTTAATTAAAAGGGAGATTAAATCTTTTAATTAAATAAGATGAATTTTATTTAATTAAAAGGAAGATTAAATCTTTTAATTAAATAAAAATGATAAAACCTTAGGAAATATTGAAATAATTGAATTAATCACAATTTGATCAAGGAAATTGATTTGAATTGAAAATGTTCCAAACCATTGATTCAGGAAATTGATAAATTGATAAAATTATAAATGGGGGCCCATAGTCTAGGCAACCATTTTAGGGTGCATACATTTGCCCCTCTTTGACTAATGTGTGATCATTTTGGGAACACATGTAGTCAAAGAATGTAGTTGAAGTGTGAGATCAATTTGGGATCACAAAACAACACAAACATCAACACTGTATACCCTCTTCCATAAGCCTTTAATATACTACATCAGTCGTACTCTTGTTTCATATGAGGTTAAATACACTAGCATTGAGAAAGCTTGCCTTGTTGTTGTGTTTTCTTCCCAAAATTTGTGACATTACATGCTTGTGCACACAACAAATACTTGCACACACTACAAAAGTTTAGACCATTGTTACTCTTGTTTCATATGAGGTTAATTATACTAGCATTGAGAAAGCTTGCCTTGTTGTTGTGTTTGCTTCCCAAAAGTTGCAACATTACATGCTTGCACACACTACAAAAGTTTAGACCATGGATTCATGATATGAAAGCAATGCCATCTACCTACCATCAATGTGTTAAGTTCCCCTACAATGGAATAGAGATTTGTATACTTGGGGATAACACTTTATCTGTCAATTCAATTTCAGCAGGGGCTCATGTTCCCCTCAATAGAGAAGCAGAAGATTTTGGTGCTACCTTAGCCGAATGAAAATACAAGCTTAAAATGATATACCTTGGTATGGGGGGTATCAACTCAACTCCCTCCCAACATTTCCAGTTTCACCTAGGTCTTATGGAAAACCTTCAAAAGAGAAGAAACCTTCCTCTTCAGCTATGACTTTATTTGGAAAATTCGTAGAATCATCAGTGCCTATTCAAGATGAGAAAGAGAGACATTTGTTAGAGACTGGATCTATAGAGAAGATAAATATATGCATAATGAGAACTTCTCTCCCTCTCCTAAGGCTTATGGAAGAGGGTATACTTTTTTTCAGGATCAATAATATGTACAAAGGGATGCCCCTAGACAGAATGGGAATCATGGATAGAACTTCTTCATGTGTAAGACATTGATAGGATCTGGGAGCTATTCTCCTTTTTTTTGGATAGTAAATAAGCACCTATCCCAAAAGGTGTCATAATTATATAAGGTCCAAGCCAATTAGGTTAAAATTTTCCCTTTTGATCTCTATGTTGTTGCTTCTTAGGATTTTCATGTAGGACAAGATCTCCCACCTGCAATTCTCTAGGGCAAACCTTTTTGTTGAAGGCTTTGGACATGCACTTTTGATAGACCCTCATATGGTCAAATGATGCTTGACATTTTTTATCTAGAAGTTCTAACTCTTGAACTCTCATGGCGCGGTAGTCTTCATCTATAACCAGACCATGGAGAGAAACTCAAAGTGAAGGAATCTCAACCTCCAAAGGTAACACTACTTCAACACCATATGCAAGGGTAAAATAAGTATCCCCAATAGGAGTACAAATACTCATTCTATACGCCCACAAAGCTGGATTTATCTATAAATGTCAATCTCTACCATTCTTATAGACTATTCTATGTAGGATTTTAAGAATGGTCTTGTTTGATACCTCTGCTTGACCATTTCCTTGTGGGAAGAAAATGGAGGACCAATGTTGTTTAATCTTGAATTTCTTGCAGAGTTGCTTAAGGTCCTTATTTTAAAACTAGCCTCCATTGTCAGTGATAATCTCATAAGGTAGTCCATATCGACAGATGATATGGTTCAAAATGAATAGAGAGACTATCTTGCCCAAGGCAACAGAAAGTGGGATGGCTTCTACCCATTTAGTGAAGTAATCAGTAGCAGTAATGATAAACTTATGTCCACCTGATGAGTTGGGATGAATCTGCCCAACAAGGTCAAAGGCCCAGCGCTGAAATGGCCAATGAGATATAGAAGAAATGAGCTCCTTGCCTGGAGCATGTATCAGGTTACCATGTTTTTGACACTTTTCACATGACTTTGCAAAAGCTACTACATCAATCTGCATCGTGGGCAAATAGTACCCCACCCTAAGCAACCTTTGAGCCATGGAAAGACCATTGGAATGTCCCCCACAGATGCCCTTGTGAATGTCAACTAACACTTGGTCAGATTCTTCCTTTTCTAAGCATCTAAGAAGTGTTCCATCTAGAACCCTCCTATACAAATTACCAACGATAAGAGAATGTCAAGAGGTTTTTTTGGGTAAGGTTTCAATGTTCAGATCGGTTAAAGGTTTCAGGTATAATGCCATCATGAAGGTATGAGTAAATGGCACCATAACGGGATGACTCACAACCAACAAGGGTACAAATGACATGGTTTTCTTGTGAGTCAAAGATAGGGTGATGTAGCTCTTCCACCAGGAATTCAAATCTTGATTCATGTTGCTCCAACTCAAGGAGTGAAGAAAGTGTAGCCATAGCATCAGCTGCTTTGTTTTATGCTCTAGGGATTTGCTAAAATGTAACAATTGTGAAGTATCTCTTCAAGGAATCAACCATTTTCTTGTTAGGCACCATTTTCTCATGTTTTGTTTGATATTCATCATTAACTTGGTTGATTATCAGCTGTGAATCCCCATAGATGTGTAACTCTGTGATTCTCCATTCTATGGCCATCTTAAGTCCATTTGTTAAAGCTTCATACTCAACAATGTTGTTTGTACATGGGAACAATAATTTTTAAGACTTAGGAATCGTGTACCCATGAGGAGAAACAAACAAGACACCAGCTCCTGAACCATTTTGCATAAAAGATTAATCAAAGAACATCTTCCATGTTCTTTCAGTCATGTACATAAGATGCTCATCTGGGAAGTCAACTTGAATAGGTGCATTATCTTGTAATGGGAAATCAACCAATTGATCTACTATGGCTTGTCCTTTGATCAATTTATGCTCAATGTACTCTATGTCAAACTCTGAAAGTATCATCATCCATTTAGCAAGTCTACCTATGAGGGCAGCCTTACTTAGCAAATATTTGAGTGGATCTATTTTTTCTATGAGGTGTATAGTGT
>MU228100.1:4341129-4356762 GCA_018584345.1 Thuja plicata
GATGTTGTCCCTCTCAGAACCTAACTCCCTAAAATTGGTACTTCTGGACCTCATTGATTGGACTGAAATAGATCCTACACCTATGATCATGTTTTCCAATGACCACTCCCTGGCTTGTTACCTTAATACTTGTGAATCTCACCCTTCTTCCACCAATGCAAGGAGCGAGAACATGTCACAGGAAGATATCAAGTTTCTTAGTCACAAATTGAAAAATAAAAATAAAAAGCGGACTGATGGTGAAAACCACTCTGTGGTAGTATTACATCCCAAAATAGTAAAGAAAAATGATGTATCTGATGGTGAAAACCTCTCAGAGGCGCCAAAGGATGAGACTCTTGATATCCTCCCTGAACACTTTCAGGAAAGATCTTCAGTATTAATTGAACCAACACAACCAGTGAACTTGGGCACTACTAAAGATCCTCAGATAGTTCACCTAGCACAATCCCTGTCTGAAGAAGAGAAGCTATAATTCACAGAATTTATGAAGGAGAAAAAGATCAACTTTGCATGGTCCTACACTGATATGCCAGGACTAGATCCAAATCTCATTATGCATCATTTATCTATAGCTCCTGGGATCAAGCCAGTGAAACAGAAACTTAGAAAAATGCACCCTCATGTTGCATTACTGGTGAAAGCAGAATTAGAAAAGTTGTTAAAATCTGGATTCATTTGGGTCATTGCCTATGCAGCTTGGATCTCCAATGTGGTTCCAGTTTCTAAAACTGATAAATCTATTAGGATCTACACAGACTTCAGGGACCTCAACAAAGCATGTCCAAAGGATGACTTCCCGCTACCAAATATTGACATGATTATAGACCTCACAGCTGGATACCAGATGTATTCCCTAATGCATGGGTTCTCAGGTTATAATCAAATCAAGATTGCCCCTGAGGATCAGGAGAAAACTGCATTCACATGTGTATGGGGCACAATTTGCTGGAACATCATACCATTTGGGCTAAAGAATGTTGAAGCAACATATCAAAGAGCTATGACAACCATATTCCATGACATGATGCACAAAAACATGGAAGACTATGTCGTTGACACTCTGGCTAAATCCAAAGAAAGAGGTACTCATATTGTAGACTTAAGAAAAATATTGGACAGGATGGAACAATTCCAACTCAGGCTCAATCCAAAGAAATGTGCCTTTGGGGTTCAATCAGGTAAGCTCCTAGGATTCATAGTGTCGGCAAAGGGAATCAAGGTAGATCCAGCAAAAGTAAAAGCAATTCTAGAGATGACTCCTCCTCATAATATCAATCAAATGAGGACACTACAAAGGAGACTCCAATCTATCAGGAGATTCATGTCCCAACTTGCAGATAAGGCACAGCCCTTTACTAAGCTACTACATAAAGGGGTTACATTCAACTGGGATGAACACTGTGAAACCAGCTTTAGAGAACTAAAGGCCTACCTAGCTTCGCCACCAATTCTTATGGCACCTATTCATGGGAAACCTTTGCTCCTATATATTTCAGCTACGGAAACATCACTAGGAGTATTACTGGCACAAGAGGATGACACAAAGAAAGAACAAGCTATCTACTTCATTAGTAGAACTCTAGTCGCTTATGAGCTCAATTATAGCATTATTGAGAAAGCATGTTTAGCAGTTGTCTTCGCATCATAGAAATTAAGACACTACATGCTCTCTCACACAGTCAAGCTCATAGATAAAATTGATCCTCTGAAGTATCTTTTAAGCAAAACAGCATTGACAGGCCGTTTGGCAAAATGGGTCCTCATTCTCAGTGAGTTTGACATTGAGTATGTTGAAAGGAGGGCTATCAAAGGACAAGTACTTGCAGACCAACTAGCTGATTTACCACTTCAAGATGACACACCATTACTAGTTGAATTCCCTGATGAAACGATCATGCATCTCACCAAACATTCATGGAAGATGTACTTTGATGGGTCCTTCACTCAACAAGGATCTGGAGCCGGAGTTCTCTTCATTACACCTCAAGGATATAAGATTCCCAAAGCTTACAAATTAATGTTTCCATGCACCAACAATATCTCTGAATATGAAGTGTTGGTCAATGGGCTCAAGCTCGCCATAGAATGGAAGATAGTCGAGCTACACATATATGGTGACTCCCAACTAGTTATCAATCAAATCAATGGGGAGTACCAAACAAAAGATGAGAAATTGGTGCCCTAGAAACAACTAGTTGATGATTTGGGGAAATACTTTGTCTTCCTCACCTTTCAGCAGAAACCAAGATCAGAGAATAAAGCTGCAGATGCTATGGCTACCTTGGCGTCTATGTTACAACTGGAGGAACATCAATTCCGCTATGAATTCTTGGTGGAATAAATATCCTATCTTGCCTTTTCTAATCCACAATATCAGGTAATCTATGCCTTAAATACTCCCATTCAATCCCGATATGCCAGTATTATTGCCTATCTTTTAGACCATACCGTTCCTTCCAATCTATCTAGAAATGAGAAATGATCCCTGATTAGGACAGCATCTTGTTACATCCTCATAACTAACAACCTATATCGACGTAGTCTTGACGGTACACTTCTTCGATGTTTAGAACTAGAAGAGTCTGATCTAGCTTTAAAAGATGTCCACGCACATGTATGTGGATCACACTCGAATGGCTTTTCATTAGCTAAGAAGCTACTCAGAGTAGGCTATTATTGGCCTACAATGGAGAAAGATGCTATTCAATTTTCCAAAGCATGTCTTAAATTCCAAATGCATGGAAACCTCATCCATGCTCCTACCATAGAACTCATACCTTTTATAACACATTGGCCATTTCAGCAATGGGCCTTTGACTTGGTTGGATAGATATATCCTAACTCTTCAAATGGACACAAGTTCATCATTACCACCACTGATTATTTCACAAAGTGGGTCGAAGCCGTGCCGCTAATCAAAGCCACTGGCAAACAGGTGGCTATGTTCATTCCAAACTACATTATTTTTAGATATGGGATACCCTCTTCAATTGTGACAGACAACGGGGGCCAATTTAAAAACCAAGACATTGATGACCTCTGTGAAAAGTTCTACATTACTCAACATTGCTCTTTAGTCTATTATCCTCAAGGTAATGGACAGGCTGAGGCATCAAACAAAAACATTCTCAAAATCCTACACAGAACTGTGAGCAAGTCTGGCAGAGACTAGCATTTACAACTAAATCTGGCACTATGGGCCTACAGAACAAGCATCAGAACACCAACTGGAGCCACACCATTTTCCTTCCAAATCTAACCTTGCAGAGGTTTTCAAATTTCTACCATCTAGGGCAGTCCTTAAGGGGAGCCTGTAAAATCCACTCATCTTCCTAGAAGAGGACATTCCTGCCATTTCCAACTTTCCATCTTATTCCTTTTCTAATGATATCCTTGTTTTTCATAGCATTCCTCCATATAAAAGATCCTCCAAAAATCCTATCATAATCAAGAAAAGAACTAAAGTTAGGGTGGTCCTTATTGTACTTGTTGTCCCAAATTAGAGTCCATTCTCCCCTGGAATTGTAATATCTCCAGATTAATTTAGCCAAGAGATGATTGTTGAGATTTCTAATTCTTCGGAGGCCAAGTCCCCCTTTAATAACATGTCTACAAACTTTTTCCCAAGCTAAGAGAGCTATCCTCTTCTTTTTCTCCGTACCTGTCCATAAGAAAGTTTTTTGAATTTTTTCAATAGCATCCCCAAACTTTTTGGGAATTTTGAAGATGCTTAAAGCATACAGTGAAAGACCTTGAAGGGTGGCTTTGAGAATCTAAATCTTTCCCACTTAGCTCAACATAAGTCTTTTCTATCCAGCAAGTTTACTATGATATCTATCAACAAGAGAGCTCCATAAAGTGTCAGGGGATTCCAAATAGAGAGGTAGCCCAAGGTAAGTGCTAGGGAGGGTCCCCAAATCGCACCCTAGAATCCTCATGATTCTAACCTTCCTCTTCTCTGGAACATTAAAGAGGAACACAGATATTTTTTCCCAATTAATAGTTTGACCAGAAGCATTCCCATATTTAGTCAGAGCTTTCTTAATATAAGTAGAATTTTTAACCGAGGCCTCTCCCATAATAACAAAATCATCAACAAACTATTGGTGAGAGCACACTTGGTTAGAAGAAGAAGGACATAATCCCTTAATTTCTCCAACCCTCACATGGTTTTCCATGAACCTACCCAAGCATTCAGCCATAATAATGAAAAGGACAGGAGAAAGGGGATCCCCTTGCCTCAACCCTCGAGAAGATTTGAAGAAAGGGGTGGGAGACCCATTGACCAGAATAGAGAAGGTAGATGAAGACACAAGCTGAAAGATAAGATCAATACTCTTATTGTTAAAACCAAAAGCACTCAATACTTTTAGAATAAACTCCCAATCCACCCTATCATAGGCTTTAGAAAGATCCAGTTTAAGGATGAGGCCTTCCTTTCTAGACATCACCAGAGAATGCACATTCTCATGGACAGAAATTATAGAATCTAATATTTGTCTTCCCGGCACAAAACCATTTTGTTGCCAAGAAATCAAAGAGGGGGGAATAGATAAAATACTAGAGGTAAGGACTCTAGAGATGATCTTGTAGGCCGAATTGCATAATCTTATAGGCTGAAAGTGATCCATTTTATCAGCTCCCTTTTTTTAAGGGATTAAGGCAACAAAAGTTCCATTTAACTCCTTCAAAAAATTTCTAGACCCAAAACATTCCTTGACAGCATTCGTCACATCTTTTTCAATTATATGCCAATACATCTGAAAGAAGAACATAGGGTATCCATTTGGTCCCGGTGCTTTATCTCCTTCAAAGGAGAAGACAACATTTTTTATTTTAGAGTTAGAGGGGATAGCATTAAGAACCGAATTTTGATTCTCATTCAACATATGGGGAATGCATACCAGCAAATCTCTTTGATCCTCCCTGTTCAGATCTCTATTTTTTGTTAATAGATTTTGAAAATAATTTTTAGCTTCCATCCTAATAACCTCTTCCTCCTCCGAAATAGTACCATTGATGTTCAAATGAGAGATTTTGTTAGCCTATCTGTGCTTAAGAGTAGTCATGAAGAAATACTTGGTATTTCTGTCCCCTTCATTAAGGAAAACCTTTCTGGACCTTTGTCTCCAGAAGGTTTCCTCCTTAGAAATAATATCATGGAGCTCAACCAACTTTTCATTCTCCTATTCTCTAGTAACCCTCACATACCCTTCCTTCTGAATGCATTCTTGAATGTCCTTCATATCCATATTGATATTGGCCTTTGAAGAAAACATGTTACCAAAAGTATCGGTATTCCAGTCTTTAATGTTATCCTTAACATGTTTAATTTTTTTAGCTAGGATAAACATGGTTGTACCATGTACTTTAATACTCCACCAATCTTGAATATTATGCTAAAGTTGAGGGTGCATAGTCCACATTTTCTCAAATCTGAAAGGAAAGTTATTTTTCTTGGAAATAAAATCTGTCAGGAAAGTGATAGGGTTATGATCCGATCCAACCCTCAAATAGGCAGATAAAGAGTAGTAGTAATGGGAAAAGTAGTCATTAGTGATCAAGGCTCTATCAAGTCGAACCTAGATAAGATCCTGCCCACTTATTTTATTAGTCTAGGTATAGTTAACACCTTTCAACTCAATATCATGGAGAGAATGGCTATCAATAAAATCCATCAGATCAAGTCTATTATCTAGATTAGTTAGGCTTCCTCCTTATTTTTCATCTTCTTTTAAGGGATTATTGAAATCTCCCATAACAAGCCACTCCTCATCAATAAAACTATTTCTCAGGGAGGATAGCTTATTCCAAAAAACCTATCTACCCTTTCTGGAATTAGGGGCATAAATATTAGTTAAAACACAAGAAGTATTATGTTTTAGATGCTTAAATATTATACAAGCAACATTATTCCCCTAATAAATAATATCCCCTTTAATAACATCACAATTCCAGAGAGTAGCAATACCCCCAGAAGCACCCTCTGAGTCATCTCCAAAAATATTGCCATTTTTAAAGAATCTAAGCTTTTCCACTTTCTCTTTCAACATTTTGGTTTCCTGAATTAAGAAAATATCAAGTCTATTAACTCTTATCATATTCCTAACAATATCCTATTTATGGAGATTATTCAATCCCCTTATGTTCCAAGAAATGATCTTCATACCTTAGTAAAGGATCCCACCTCCATTATAGTGGGTTGGCTTCCATCTGCAATATTCTTCTTGGTCTCCTTGGCTCTAAGTCTTTGACTTGAAGGGTGTCCTGGGGAAGAAAAAATTCCTCCCACATCCCCTAATTTTTTACTCCTTGTTTCCATAGATCTATTTTTCTTTCCTTTATCCTTCTTAGATTTTTTCTTATCCCCATGACTTTATGCATCACTCTGGATACCTGACAGAGCATGACCTATATCTTCAACGTCCCCCCATTTAGGAGTCTTAACTTCAAAAGATATCTTTCTAATCCCTTGAGGAGATTCATGTAGAATATCTGATGATCCTTGACCAGCTAACCCTTGGAATTCATCCTTCCAGACTTTATCCTCCTCCATTTTTTAGTTTATGTCCTCTGATCCTCTTTCATTCTAATCATTTTGGGTCAAAGGCTATTCTTTTTCTTCTTCTACTGTTATATCCACTATATCAATAGTCTCTTGTTGGTTTTCTTTCTAAATCTCCCCTTCTTCCCTCTGTTCTTCTACATTGGTCTTAGGGCTTTCATTACATACCTTACTTTCAGAGTCCCCACTTAATATCTTTTTTCTACCATCATGATTTATTGTGGGGTTTGAATCATCATTAGTGATGATTTTACTAGGGGCTCCCAAAGATGGTTCCTCTCCAGCTTTCTTCACTCTTCCCACTGGTATCCATTTCTTAGTCATTTTCTAGACAATCTTTGAAGGGAACTTCTTAGCCCAGTGTCCCACCTTCTTGGAATGAAAACACGCAAAAGGGACTGACTCATATTCTATTTTCTGTTCCCATGACCCCAATTTAGAGCAAAAGTTAATTTTTTCTGGCATATCAATATTATGTGTAATACCCACACATATCCTAGCATATGTTAGTCTTCTCCTTGAAGCAGTGACAGTATCTATTGACAGGAGCTCCCCAAAGGTATTAGCTATCCCCACAAAAATTTCCTCTATCCAATATTTGAGAGGTAGGCCATGGAGATTTATCCAGACCAGAACCTATTTGACCTCATCCTCCTCAAAAACCAAATTAGGGCTCCATTTTTGGAGAATCAGAGTATTTTTGCCAAACATCCAAGGCCCATTGCACAAAGTTTTCACCCTATCCTCTTGACAAGAGAAGAAGAAGGACAGACACCCTTTTGACATAGCAACCACATCAACTTTCCCTTTCAGATCCCATTTCCTATTGGCATATGCTCTAACCACTTCAATGTTGGGTCTCATCCCAATGAATATTCCAACCATAGAATTATTCATTCTAGCAATGGTGTGATCAATAATCTGGTCTAGAATATCCAAAGAAAAACTACCCTGTGAAGGACTTGATATGTTCTTGACCGGTGGTAAAGAAGACTTACTAGGCTTGACCCCAAAGAGGGAGGCTCACTTTTTACTATACTTTGGCCTGTCTCCTGACATTTCTGAGTTTCCCCCCTGGGTCCCCAGGTGTGAGTCTAGCATCGGGATCCTTCCCTTGCTTCACGTTGTCAACAGCATCCTCCGACTTACTGTGCCCTATAGCATCTGCAGCGTTCGCACCAGTCTCGCTCCCGTCCATATTCAAATTTGAATTTGGGCTCCCATCTGCTCTCTACTCCCCTCCGTCACTCTCCATTCTAGCAATGGTGTGATCAATAATTAATTTTAGTTGATTAAATAACCTTAATTAACTAATCTTTATTAATTAATTAAATTCAATTTCCTAAAGTTTAAATTTAAATATTTAAACTTATTAATTAATTCTTCTAATTAAATTAATTTAATTTCACTCAATAATTCAATTCTAAATCAAAAATAATTCAATTATCACATGTTTGAATACTTTAATTACAAAATTCAATTAAATATTCAAATAAATCCTTTCTCAAGTTCAAAAAGGTAACTCATAATCAACTTTTCAATTAACTAAACATTACCTCTTCTCTCCAAGTTGAAGAGGTAGAATTTACTACTAGCTTCTCAGTTAACTAAAACATTAACTCTTCTTTCCAAGTTGAAGAGGTGGAGTTTACTGGTTGCTCCTTAGTTAAACTAAAATATCACCCCTTCTCTCCAAGTTGAAGAGGTGGAGTTTAGTGGTTTCTCCTCGGTTAACTAAAACATCACCTCTTCTCTCCTAGTTGAAGAGGTGGAGTTTACTGATTTCTTCTCCAGTTCCTTTTGATCCCAACCATTCATTCTCTAATCTTTGGGATCAATCTCAACCATTCAAATCATTTTCCATATTCTATATAATCAACCCTTCACATCCATTTGAAGATCTAGGATTTCAAGCTTTTGTGCATCCTTACTTTGCAGGATTCTTGCTAGAAGCATTCAAAGCATTCTTGTGATCAAAATCAATCTCATTTTCTTGACACTCTCAAGTCATAGATGTTTTCAACACCAATACTAATCACCATACACACCAGTGCTTCATAAGGAGTAGAGAGAAGCAATAGAAGATTCAAGATTTGTTTATTTGCATTTGTTTGTATTCCTCCTTGATTGCTTGTTATTTTATTGTTCATGGACTTGTTCTTAGTATTTTTTATTTCTTTCCCCCATTGCAAATCGGTGCTACTAACCCCTCATTAATTTGAGTTTGGAGCATAATTGGATCTACATAGTTACCTCTATTGTTGCAAGAGAGTGATGAAAACCTAAAATGTAGCCTTGTATTTTTGTATTTGAAGCTCTTGTAATATCAGAGGGTTTTGTCTTTGTAAAAATGTCATTGTGTGAGAAACTATGTAAACGGCATTCTATAAGAAACTTAAAGGGATTTCTTTATGGTTGTACTTGAATGTGACCAAAAATGTATCTATTCTTTTCTCTCTAACACCTATGTCGATGTAGATTTGGAGACAGCATGGTTGTCTTGTTCTTGTAGATACTTTGTTTTCTTAGTTGTCATTTTTAGAAAAACGGGAAGTTGGAGATCTGACTACCAGCTACTCAACCATTGGGCATACATGATTTTCTATTGGCAGATATGTTTGAATCCTTGTACAATAGCTTACACTTCATGCGGATAACTATACCTTTGACTCTTTTATGTGTCTTTTTCCTTCATGAATTCCTTTATGCTCTTATGAATGATAACTACATTCTTTTGATTTTCATTATGATCTATCATCATAAACCACTTTCACAACTATCCTTTACGCTCTTTTAAAACTGTAGCATTCCCTTTCAAATGAAAAATAAGTATTCTATATTCAGAAGAGTTTGTTGTCTATATTCTCTTATCTTATTATGTAATCTAAACCTTGCATGCTAAATATATGTTTAACCATGTGACAATGGTTTGTTTTGATTTTCCTCATATCCTTGACTGGCATGATGCTTATCACTATGCTTGACAACTTATTGGCATATTCACCCTGCAGTATCTTTTATGAATTTGTTCTTCCTCTAATGGCACTATCTAAATATGCACTTCCAACTTTATTAGGACTCTATATTGAGCTATACCTTCTTGCATCTTATACCATTATTTTAATGATCACACTATTTAATGTATAGCAGCATGCACATTCTCATTGTTTATATGCCTTCAAACTATCTTCATAATCTTATTTCTATTGTATTTTCTTATTAACATCTTTGATACCTCTTTGGGTTTACATGTGCTCTTGTGCTTTGGATTCTGAAACTTTATTTTATAAAAGTCACTGACATTTCCTCCCTTTATCACTGCCTTGTTTTGTGATGCTTTGAACTTTGAATATTAATGTCTTTTTATGAAAACATGATTATTTTCATGAATGAACAACATTACCTCCTTCTTTGAAATAATTTTAATAATATCTTAGCCCATGGTTTCTGAGGTTTATCTTTACTTCTTCCATTTGCGTGAACATACCTCTCAAATCATAATGCTTTGATTACTAATGTGATGATAATGTTGCACTGGTTCAATTATATGCCCTTCATATGTTGTCATGTTGGAGAGTGTACCTTGTATTTATTTCTATTATGTTCTTTAAATTATCACTAAGAGAATCCTCCTTTAACCTTGTGCTATTGAATGGATGGTTTCTTTGACCTTTTTGCAATGTTGATCCAGGATAGAAAGTTGTCCTAACACATGGCAACCTATATATGTTGATGTTGACTATTATAATAACTACTCTTAAATGAATAGCTTCCTTTTGTAATCTTGATCTTTAGAATGAGGTACATGGTTGTTTAAGACCTGTGGCTGATTTTGGAACATGCAAATTGAACAACATGATCCTTGCATAGTTTGTATTTCAACTATCATGTGATATTTTGATACCCACACACATCTTCCTTTAATGTCCAGTAGTTGTACTTGTGTGGTTAACTCTTGAATGATCTTTCAATTGTAATACATTATCAATAATTTCCTTCCCTTTATAACATGTTTCTTTGTCTTATAATGTAGCACTTCCTTTGTACTCTCTTTGTGTGTAATTTGATTTTCCTTCATGATTTCTTAAGCTAAAAGGTTTCATTCTAAAAAATAACATCCATTTAATAGTTTTATATGTATTTGATCAATATTAAGTAAATGATTTCCCTCCAATATTTGAATATCCCTTTAATTGCTCATGTCTTCATATCTATCTCTGCACAAGGAAACAAACATGTTAACAAAAACAATTGTCTACTTCTCTTTTTTATTCCTTTTTTGCATTTCATATCTAGATGATATGTAGTTGTATGGCAGTAATTGTTAGAGATAGATTTTAGATCTATTATTGCTTAGTCTCTTGTAGACTAACACTATCTCTTTCCACATTTTTAAATTACTTTTAGGAGTGGGAACCTCTGTAACCAACCAACCAGAATCATTCAACAACCATGTCAATCATTTCATCCAGGCAATGAAAGATGTAACCCTTATCTCTTTCTTGACTTTTATCCATATGCATATCTTTTGCATGATTTTAGTATCTCTTCCACGGCTTGTGTGGATTTATTTTTCAATGTACATCTCTTATACATAAAAGAATGTTTAATTTTGCAACATATATAATATATTTCAATGTTAAAACACATTTTTAAATCAATAAAGTTATTCTTTCAATTTCTGCATTTATTTAGTCTAGTACAACAATCTCTCTCTTTGCATTTCCAATAGTTTAGGAAACAAAATTAGTAAAAAATATAATCAACCAAATGTGTACCTTAGTCAAATGTAGAATTTAGTTAACTCAACCTAATTTGATCTATAGGCAAAAAAAATAGGTAACAAAAAGATAGATAGCATGTTGGTGCAAGAGCGTCTATATAGATAAGCTATCAGCACCACCCTGTCTCTCTATATATATTCAATTATTTTTGGTTTAGTTTCTTATCTTGGTGCAATCAACATCTCTGTGGCCAACTTCAAATTTTGAGAGGTTGTTCTGTCACCATCAAACAATTCTATCTTTAAGTCCAAAAAATAACTAATGAGTAGTCGCATATTTCAAAAATGAAGCATAGGCAAGGCATGTGAATGCGTCCAAGAAATGTTGCCTCAACTATAATGATTGCAGGCTATGCACAAAATGGATTTGTGCAAAAATATTTATTTATGCATTAAGCCATATTATCCAACTTTTGTCAGCATCCTCCTTGTCTGTACTAAAATGTGCATTGTATTTTGTCAGATGTTGTTATTGCATCTACCCTGGAAGACGTGTATAGAAGGATAGACAAGCACATACCTATTTCCACATAATCCCTCAATGAAATGGTGTCTCATAGATTTCCAGCATGATGGGATGTGTACAAAATGTATCAAGCAACTACATATTGGCAAGTGCAAAGCCTAATTCTGCAATCTTTGTCAACTTCTTTATAGAGTGTACTAAGATGGGAGCCTTAGAGAAAGGATATGCACAAAATGGATTTGTTGGAAGGTTTCATAAATGTTTTTTTTTTCTTTTTTCTAGATTTGATTGTGTAATAATTTTTTAGCATCAACATTTCAGATCACACTACTCGATCCATCATCAGGATACAAGAGAGAAAAGGAAAGAAAAATGGTTCTTTCATTTTCTCTTTTTCATTTTGATGATAGATAATGTAGTGTGATCCAAAACTTTGATGCTAAAAAATTGTTGCACAATCGAAACCAGAAAAAAAGAAAAACATTTATATAGATTTCGAAAATTTGATAACTTTAATTAGGTTTCAAAAATGTTTGAACAAATGCACTTTGAAAGTGAAATCCAAAAGCTTTAGGGAATCGATGGTCAAAACTAAAACAACAAGAGTCAAATGAACGCAGAGATGCCTCATCAACTCACATAGCCTATTGAATTTCAGATTAGATGAATTCAAAATGGAAGACAATAAAAACCAATCAACTTAGTCAAGGGAGACAAGAGTACCTAGAGAAGGACAATCAATTGAGTGGCTTGAATAAACATCGATAGAAATGAAACTCCTAATGGATTTCAAGAATCTGAAGTGGTTAAGGGATATAAAGTAGGGGTCCCATGAGGGGGGGCTTATGCTCTATTATTGAGGAAGAGGGTGGTCCCATGAAAAAAAATTGTTTTGCTATGGGTTTATTTGTAATCTTCTCCTTCAAAATAGGAACTCCTAATTTTTAGCAAGCGGGTGAAAAAGGGGTGGGGCTATAAATTGCCCCAACAAATTAGGAATGTTGTAGGGATGTTTTTCTACCATTTGTCAAATATTTAATTTGAGAATTTTATTAAAAAACTGATTTTGATGGGAAATTTTTTTTTCACTTATTTTTCTTATGCGCAACCACCAACTTCCTCAAATGTCTGAGTTTAAAATTTTAATTTCAACTAGATTACAAAATTCATGGGGGGGTTCAGCCAAAAAAGACAACAAAGTGTGAGTGTTTCAGCTAAAACAATAAGGTACAAAAAAGATTTAAAAAAATGGGGGACGTAATGATATGTTGCGTAGGGAAAAGACAAAAAAGTGTGTGGTATGGGTGCTTAGAAAAGAAGAGGTCATCTAGAGGTGAATAGATGTGAAGGATTTTGTAGGAAGATGAACATAGAAAGGAAGAGGATACATTAGATGTTATATGTGTAGGTATCATAATAAGAGAGGTTATAATTGTTAATTTTGTGTTTACAGATTTAGGGAGAACGTAATTTGATTTTATTGTTACAATTCAAGTTCTAGTTTGAATGTAGAGAGAGTTTCTAGTAATATTTGTGTTGAGTCTTGTATTTTTAAGGTTTAAATTTTAAGGTGGAAGGAAGTGCCTTTTGCATCACATATGTTGTGGAAGGAAGTACCTCTTGTATTGCATATGTTTCTAACAACCTCAATTCAATTAAGGAAAAGATAAGATGTGGTAGAACAAACCTTTATGGAAGCCACATTTATGTTCTTATTAAAAGGTTCCCTTAGAATAGAAAGGATAGAAGAATGGTCTATGTTGGTTAAAAGATTTGTCCTGTTTAAAATATCTCCAAAACTGACTCTCAAATGTCCCAAATTGAAAGACAAAACTAGAACCAACAATTGAGTCACTTGCAATGATTAATGTGCAAGTGCTCTCTTCTTATTTTACAAGGCGCAACTACATTTAGAAGATATGCAATGAATTAAAAAATACAATTTGTTCCTTTAACCAAAAGGAAAAGAAAGCAAACAACCATCTACTCATAGCCATGGAATAGATGTGAATTAATAGATTTATAAACAGAGGAAAATAGGAAATAATACAATTTTTTTTCCCAAAATGCTTCCAATAAATGATTTAAGGAGAAGAATTAAAATTCCAAAAAATTTAGAGTACACACACTTTGTGATGATTGTATGCACAATAACAAAAGAAAAATATCAGAGAATAACTACAACATCTCACAGACAAATTTTTAGCCAAGAGACATACATATGAATGCACAGATTTAAAATGCATTCCCTTTTCTCTCCAATATAGAAGAAATGGTGCACAAACCATTCTTATCTTGTACAGTCAAATCCGCACTGAAAAAAATTGTCTTCTTCCCCTTACAATGATAAAATCAGAAAAATTTCCCTTTGTGCAGAACCCCTCTTTCTTCATAAGAATTCCTATTAATAGTTTCTCTCCCATAAGCTCTCCGGTTTTCAGTAACTTATCCAGTTATATAAATAATTCTTGAAAATATAAGGAAAGATAAATTTTCCTTTTGTGATCTTGGGTTTCTTCTTTTTCTAACTTTTTTACCTTCCCATGAAATTTCTGCTCTTAAAACTGATTTAAAATATTTTTTAAAATGTTCTAAACTATTGCACACAAATGAGTGAGAAAGTTTTAATTTCTCCTACAGCCACTTTTTATTAAATCCGCCACAGCTTAACCGGGCATCCTAGGGCCGTAAAAATTGGAAAGTAGTTATTGTTAATCTCTAAGTTCTATTGATGATTAGTGCCCAACACTTAGTCATTTCATTAGGCAGTTTTAGTTGGCTATCACTGTGGCCGAGATAAAACTATACATTGCCGAGCAGCTTTTTCAGTATGCCTAGTTACATTGCCGAGCCGAGTTACTTTGCCAAGCCGAGTAGGATACAAGGATATTAAGTTTCGAGCGATAGACAGTCAAGCGCCGAGCAGGACAGTTTTTGTATACTTGTCAGGAATGATACAAACTTCAAGGATAAGTGATCCGGCTGACTTGTATAAGCTTTTTGGGCCGACTTATGTATGCATTTAATATTCTTATACGGAGTTAATTATGTATTTAATTGTTTTATCTTATGCATTACTCATTGTAAGCATTAATTGTAATACCATCATGGTATGGGTATTGGATCTTGATAATTGATTTAGATCTCACTGTCAGATCTGTATAGATATATTAGATTGCTTCAAAACCCTATTTGTGTATGTGCAAGAGGCAGAAAAAGTAATTATTGAAGTGACTACATTTTGAAGAGAAATGTACAGAGGGTTCTTTTGTTCAGAAGTACAGATCAAGCAAAGCATAACATAGTGAACAGTAGAGTAAAGGTATATCAGATTATAAGATCAGAACAGATACTTAAAAGAGGAGATCTGTCATCAGCATCAGAGTGCATATTGAAAGATCAATACTTGAGACTTTTTAATCATTGCATCAGGTGAAAATCTCTTAACAGATTGGTTCTAGCAGGCCTTTATTTATCTCTTAACAGAGTGCTTACTTCATTGTAAGTTTAAATCCTTTAATAGTGTAATGATCTGAAGCTCTTAACCGGGTAGACCTCTAACAGGGTAGATTACATTTTGTAATCAAACATTGTAACCTTAACCGGTACACTTTATTACTGTAGTAGTGGAGACTTTTGTGGGTGTCATCCCCACCCCAGTTTTACCTATTTGGGTTTCTGGGTTACCAAGTCATTGTGTAATGTGTTATTTATTTCATGGTGTGGATGCTATTTGAGATTACATTAGATTCATTTATGTATGAATGTGGATCAGTTTATTTTAAGTGTTTAATTTTGAAGATCTGATTCACCCCC
>MU228100.1:4371760-4382517 GCA_018584345.1 Thuja plicata
TAGTCAAGGAAACTGTTATGCCCCTAGTTTGTTTGATAATGAAGTCATTTTGATGTTGTTTCGAGCAAAAATTTAATTGATGATAGTGTGATCATGCCCCCTCGGGAATGAAATCGAAGGAAAAGAAATAAATCCCTCGGTTGAAAGAACGTATCTCTTGCAGGAAGCGGTTAGGTCAAGAAAGAATGGAATAGAAGAAGTGAAGAAATGGGGGTGTGTTAAGAGTAGACACACGAGTACCAAGTTAATCACATTAAAAAGGTGAGTTCAATTTTGTTCCCGATTGATCAAAGATTTCAAGAATCATGGATATGTATATAACTTAGATTTAGAAGAAGATAGAAATCATTTTTGAGCTCAAAATTCCTTATGCTTTTATTCCTGTTATAAATGCATCATGCAATCTCTAAATGCAGCTATATGCAGACTCTTAGGACTTGTCACTGATTTAGAAAATATTGCAACATTTTTATCATCATTGCGCACTATTCGGAACGGATACCACTTGATAGTACAATCATCACTAATACCCACTTATATTATGATAATATGAATACTATGTTTTATTGAAATGTCAGAAATAGACTTAGGCATCAAGGCATAGAAGCCAGGATAAAAAATAGTCACCTTCCTTTTAATATACCAGTTTCTGAGTAAGGCAAGATATTGAACCTGCAATGACCTTGAAAATTCATATCCTTGGGTACATTATGATTCATATACCTTAGTGAGAATCTGGATCAGAGAACAGAGAAGGAAATTGTTCCAAACTCACCATAGTTTACACATAACAAAGATCGAGATATATGCGCCTATCCACCCATAGTGGCAGCTCTTACCATAAACATCCAAGTTAGGTGAAATTTATAGGATCATATGAAACAATCACCATACGCAGAAAAAGCAAGAAAACATTATGCCCCCTATCCTTGCAACTCTTTGTCTTTGTGCAGACGTCATTGAGCAACTAAGAAGATAGAATAAATCATCAATTGAGAATCAATCAAATAAAATTTATAATTACTTAGATGCCCCTAGTTGAAAACATCATCAGGACATAAAAAGAATCATAATCAAACCATTAGCAAACTGTGTGTTAATTAGTACTTTGTTCATCCATATGTTAAACATAGTAAAGATTTATCAATTAGAAAATTAGAATACAAGAAATATGGTGTGCCATGTCTATGCCTTGGTAGGATGATCCATGCCTGTTTGCAATCCTATATAGCTTTGTAGGAATGTTGTGAATGTAAATGTCATGTCCCATGTTTTGAAAAGACACCCTTGTTTTGGGGAAGTGACATTGTTTAGCATGTGTCAAGAAACATTGTACCTGTGAGGGAAACCAACCTAGAGAAACCTAACAACCGCAACCGACTATGCCAACAAAGATGCCCCCGTGTAGAATGACTTATTCCTAAGACGTAAAGATAGACAAATCCCAAGCGAGGATAAGATAGTCATGTAGGAAAATGAAGTCAGCGTATGAGCACAGGCAAAAGCAGGAAGGCCTAGTATCAGTAGTGTATTGATAGATGGAGCGCAAAACACAAGTGACGCCCGATTGCCAGGTTTTCACCACTTGGAAAGATATTTTTCTTTCTTTTTGTGACCAGGATGCCTGTTTTACCAGATGCTCATCAAGGCACTTTTCTCTTTTTTCAATTTTTTTGCTATTTTTGCTTTTTTTGAATGTTTTTGTAGTATCAAGGCGCCTGTTTACCAGGTTTTCACCAAGGATACCCATTTTGTAGAACCTTTTCCACTATTTTTGGATTTCTTCAGGATCAATTTTCTGAATGTTTTTGGTATTTTGCAAGAACTATTTGTTGTACAGGCTCTGCTAGCCAAACATTAAGCATAGAACCGCTTCAAATGTAGAGTGTTGATAGGATCAGGAAGAACATTACCTTAAGATGTAGCTAGTTGATAAGCTCCAGTCCCGAAAGTAGTAGTGATAACATAAGGTCCCAGCCAGTTAGGTTCAAACTTTCCTTTCTACTCTTTTTTAGGCTGGTTCTTAGGATTCTCCTTGAGGACAAGGTCCCCCACTTCAAACTTGCATGGTTTGACCTTTTTGTTGTAACCTTTGGACATACATTCTTGATACGCTTTGAGGTGATCAAATGCTTGTTGCTTGCGCTCATTTAGTAGGTCCAGAGAATTTACCCGATCAATGCGGTACTGCTCATCAGTAACCAGTCCTTGTAAAGATATCCGCAAATATGGGATTTCAACCTCAATAGGTAGTACTGCCTCAGTGCCATAGACTAGAGAAAATGGCGTGGCTCCATTTGGTGTTCGGATGCTTGTTCTATAGGCCCATAGTGTCAGATTCAGTTGTAGATGCCAGTCTCTTCTAGACTTGCTTACAGTTCTGTGTAGAATTTTGAGAATGTTTTTGTTTGATGCCTCAGCCTGTCTATTACCTTGAGGGTAATAGATTGAGGAGCAATGTTGAGTGATATGAAACTGTTCACAGAGGTCATCAATGTCTTGATTTTTAAATTGACCCCCATTGTCTGTCACAATTGAAGAGGGTATCCCATATCTACAAATAATGTAGTTCAGAATGAACATAGCCACCTTTTTGCTAGTGGCTTTGATTAGTGGCACGGCCTCGACCCACTTTGTGAAATACTCAGTGGCTGTAATGATAAAATTGTGTCCATTTGAAGAGTTGGGATATATTTGTCCAACCAAGTCAAAGGCCCATTGCTAAAATGGCCAATGTGTTATGAAAGGTATTAGTTCTTTGGTAGGAGCATGAATAAGGTTTCCATGTGTCTAGCATTTAAGACATGCTTTTGAAAATTGAATAGCATCATTTTCCATGGTAGGCCAATAATAGCCTACTATGAGTAGTTTCTTAGCTAATGAAAATCCATTCGAGTGTGATCCACATACACCTTCGTGGACATCTGTTAAGGCGAGATCAGACTCTTCAAGTTCCAAACACCGAAGAAGAGTACCATTGAGACTGCGTCAATATAGGTTGTTAGTTATGAGGACATAACGTGATGTTGTCCTAATTAGGGATCTTTTTTCATTTCTAGATAGATTGGCGGGAATGGTTTGGTTAGAAAGGTACGCAATGATACTGGCATATCGAGATTGATTTGGGGTATTCAAGGCACATATTACCTGGTATTCAGGATTAGCAAACGCAGGATAGGATATTTCTTCCACCAAGAAGTCATAGCGGAATTGATGCTCCTCTAGTTGTAACATGCATGCCAGGGTAGCCATAGCATCTGCATCTTTGTTCTCTAATCTTGGTATCTATTGGAAGGTGACAAAGACAAAGTATTTCTTCATATCATCAACTAGTTTCTTGTAGGGCATCAACTTTTCATCTTTTGTTTGATACTCCCCATTGACTTGATTGATAATTAGTTGAGAGTCACCATACACATGTAACTCAATGATCTTCTATTCCATGGCTAGCTTGAGGCCATTGACTAATGCTTCATATTCTGAGATATTGTTGGTGCATGGAAACATAAATTTGTAAGATTTTGGAATCTTGTATCCTTATGGAGTTATGAAGAGAACCCCTGCTCCAGATCCTTGTTGAGTGAATGAACCGTCAAAGTACATCTTCCATGGATTTTCAGTGAGATGCATGATTGTTTCATCAGGGAATTCAATTAGTAACAGTTCATCATCCTAGAATGGTGAATCAGCCAATTAATCTACAAGTACCTATCCTTTGATAGCTCTCCATTCTACATATTCAATATCAAACTCACTTAGAATCAGGACCCATATTGCCAAACATCCTGTTAATGTTGTTCTGCTCAAAAGATATTTTAGAGGATCGATCTTAGCAATGAGCTTGACCATATGAGAGATCATGTAGTGTCTCAATTTTAGTGATGCAAAGACGACTGCTAAGCATGCTTTCTCAATAATGCTATAATTGAGCTCATAAGTGACTAGAGTTCTACTAATGTAGTAGATAGCTTGTTCTTTCTTTGTTTCATCTTCTTGCGCTAGTAATACTCCTAGGGATGTAGCTATAGCTGAAATGTATAGGAGTAAGGGCTTACCATGAATAGGTGCCATAAGAATAGGTGGAGCAACCAGGTACGCCTTTAATTCTTTGAAGTTTGCTTCATAGTGTTCATCCCATTTGAATGTAACCCCTTTATGTAGTAGCTTAGTAAAGGGTTGTGCCTTATCTGCAAGTTGGGACATGAATCTCCTGATAGACTGGAGTCTCCCTTGTAGTGTCCTCATTTGACTGATGTTACATGGAGGAGTCATTTCTATAATAGCTTTTACCTTTGTAGGATCTACCTCGATTCCCTTTGCTGAGACTATGAATCCTAAGAGCTTGCCTAATTGGACCCCAAAGGCACATTTCTTTGGATTGAGCCTAAGTTGGAACTGTTCCATTTGATCCAATATCTTTTGTAAATCAGCAATGTGAGTACCACTTTCTTTGGATTTAGCCAATGTGTCATCGACATAGTCCTCCATGTTCTTGTGCATCATGTCATGGAATATTGTTGTCATAGCTCTTTGATATGTTGCACCGGCATTCTTGAGCCCAAATGGCATGACGTTCCAGCAAAATGTGCCCCATGCACATGTGAATGTGGTTTTCTCTTGATCCTCAGGGGCGATCTTAATTTGATTATAACCTAAGAATCCATCCATTAATGAATACATCTAAAAGCCAGTTGTAAGGTCTATGATCATGTCAATGTTTGGTAGAGGGAAATCATCTTTCGGACATGCTTTGTTGAGGTCTCTAAAGTTCATGCAGATCATAATAGATTTATCAGATTTAGAGATGGGGACCACATTAGAGATCCATTCTGCATAAGCAATGACTCGAATAAATCCTGCCTTCAACAACTTTTCTAATTATGCTTTCACCAGTAATGCAACATGAGGATGCATTTTTCTAAGTTTTTGTTTCACGGGCTTGATCCCGAGAGCTATAGATAAGTGGTGCATAATGAGATTAGGATCCAGCCCTGGCATATCAGTGTAGGACCAGGTGAAGTTGATCTTCTTCTCCTTTAGGAACTCTGTGAACTGTACCTTCTCATCTTCTGATAAAGATTGTGCCAAATGAACTATTTGAGGATTCTCAACAGTGCCCAAGTTTACTGGCTATGTTGGTTCAATCAATACCGAAGATCTTTCTTGAAAGTGTTCAGGGAGGCTATCAAGAGTCTCATCCTTTGGTGCCTCTGAGAGGTTTTCACCATTGGATACATCTTTTTTCTTTACTATTTTGGGATCTGATACTGCCACAGAGTGGTTTTCACTATTAGTCTGCTTTTTCTTTTTATTTTTTAGTTTGTGACTAACAAACTTGATATCCTCCTGTGACATGTTCTCACTCCTTGCATTGGTGGAAGAAGGGTGAGGTTCACAAGCATTAAGGTAACAAGATAGGGAGTGGTCATTGGAAAATTCAAGGACAGGCATAGGATCTATCTCAGTCCAATCAATTAGGTCGGGAAGTACCAATTTTAGGGAGTCAGATTTCGGGAAGGACAGCATCACGATAGCATCAAAATTGTTAACCGATATGACATGATCTGTTAAGTTAATATCTTTGATGCTTAGATCAATAAGAGTAAGATCGTTGTTAAAAGGGTCATTTTCAGTTATATATGGATCGAACTCTAGCGACTCGTCAGTAGATTTCTCATCATTATCCCTTTGTAAAAGGAGGCTTCTTGCTTGTAGCCTATGGAATTCTTCTAGAGTTATGTATTCACCAGTGTCTCTGTCAATGATTAGGGGAAGGAACTCTTCTTCTGCTTCAAGAGGATCAGTATCATTGAAAGGAGTGTCCGGTCATTTACTAGGAGTGGAGGAAGCTGCAAACATGTGAATTGTATCTATCCCAATTTCTTCAGAGGCAATAGATAGCCGATCCCACTCATAGTCATGAGAGTCTGTGACATCATCATTAGATATATTTAAATATTCAGCAATGTTTATTTGATGGACTCGGTTAGCTTCTTGTGGATCAAATTGAGGTAAATCGAGGACATGTGTAATTGTGACCAATTGCCCCTAGTTAGGATGTAAATTCTGTGACCGGGGTTCTTCTTGAGTGATTGTTGCTATGGTGTCTCCTACCTCTTGAATGGGAGGTTGTGCTAGCAACGAAGTGTGAAGATCCTGGGGTACCTCAAATCTAAGTACGTAGCGTTCTCCTTGATATTTAGGATTCTCTGTACCAATATGTAGTAATCTCTCATAAGGTCATGGTTCTGATACTATCTCATCTATTTTATCACTCCCTGTTTCAGAAGGTGGACTCTCTTTTGAAGTAGGTTTGTTGGATTGAGTATTAAAGCCCAGTCCTGTTTTATCCCTATTGGGGCGGAACTCCATGGGAATAGGTTCAATGATCCCTCATCCTGTGTCATTTAGAGGTCCCTTTCCTTTGTAACCCATTTGTTTGAGGAAATCATATCCCTTTCCATACTGCTCTAGGGATATCTTCACATGTTTGACCTCAGAGTCCACTGGTTCTCCTTTGTAAATCTAGTTCAAGACTGCCTGTTCTTTTGTGTTATCTGAAGAAGATGTGGATGCCTTTATCATGTCAGTTGCCTTGTGTACTTCTGGCTCTTTGAATGCTAGAGGTGTGAATGTTGATGACGGTTTTCCATAGGATCTTGGTGATACTAGAAGTTCTGTCATTGAGGGAGTTAGGTCCATCTTATACTCTCCCATACTTGTTTCTTTAAGTTTCAATGTTTTGCTAAAACTTTTCATAACCATGTCCTTGGTAGTTTCAAGAGCAACTGCATCCATAGCCTCTTTGTTGTGTGGGATCATGATGCCTGCTTTGATATTATTGCAAGTGTAGTTGGCATCCGCAGGAATTGTCACTTCTATCCCATTATGTGGGAACTTTATGCATTGGTGGTAAGTGGACGGTATAGCTTGCATCTCATGAATCCATGGTCTTCCTAGTAGAATATTGTAGGCCAGTGGTAGATCTAGAACTTGACATATGATGTTCCTTTCAATGGGTCTGACTCTGATAGGTAGAGCAATGAGGCCCCTGGAGGATCTTTCTTCCTCATCATATGCTTTGATGGTGATCTTGTTTCTAGTGTCAATCATTTATTCTGAGAGACCTAGTCTCCTGATGAGATCCAGTGTACAGATACTTAATCCTACTCCTCCATCTATCAATACGCGTCTAACACGGGATTTATGAATAAGGACTTCGATATGGAGGGGTTGATTGTGTGGATGGGTCAATGACTTGTCTTCCTCCTTAGAGAAGGAGAGATAGTGTGGCGCTGAGATGTGATTGACCATCGCTTGAAACTTATCTATATCAATATCCTTTGGAACATTAGCAGCGTGTAGGGCTTGTTCTAGGATTTCCCTATGCACAGTGGATATCTTGAGCAATTCAAAGATGGAAATTTTGGCAGCGGTTCTTTGCAATTGGTCTACCAAGTCATATTTTTCTCCGAGGATAGTGACCACATGTTTTTCTGCTGGTTTAGGGATAGTTATAATAGGAATGTTTGATGTGGGTGTCAGTTTTGGAGGTCCCTTGATTATAACCTGTGCTTGGCTCCGTGTGACGGCATTTGAGGAGGATGAGGTTCCTTTAATTGTGACCACATTGATGGATTCGGTTTTGATATTGAGCATATTAATCACATTGTCACTCTTGGAATAGGTGTATTTTACCTCATTACCTTTCCCTTTAGATGTTTCCCCTTGATTGTAATTAGGAAATGGTTTATTGAACGCTGTGTGATCCTCATTGGTAGTATGTCCATCAACTTTGATCTTACCTCCTTCGATGAGGTCTTGGATGACATGTTTAAGTTTGAGACAATTATTAGTCTTTTGTCCCTTGTTTTTGTGGAAGATACAATAGGAGTTATCATCCCACCATCTGGGTTTGACCATTGGTTCCCACGGTTAAGAATCGAGAATCGTAAGAACTTTGTTATCCACCAATGTTTTTAAGACGGTCTCAAGAGGATCCCCCAAAGGAGTGAATGTTCTTTGGGGTTTTGAAGTCCATGTTCATCCCTTGTCATTATCATTGTTTGTTTTGGGAACGGGAGGTGTCACTTTAGCTTCTTTGCTTGCTTACATGTCATTGGTCAAATTGAATGCTTCGGGTTTAGAATTAATGTTAGAGGCATCAACTATTCCATCATTAACAACATTCTTGTTTTGTTTCCACCATTTAGGTTTGGATTTGGAGCTACTGCCTTTGTTTTTGTTTTGAAGGGTGATTTCCGCCTTTTTGACCATGACTTCCTCAATAAGAGGGCATTTTTAATCATCCTATAAAAGCTAGGAGAATCTTGCATTTGTAGAGCATAGCTCAATTCAGGTATGAGATTATTGACAAAGATTTCCATCTTTTCTGTCTCGGGAATGACCCGTGAATATCGTGCAAAAATCTTCCTCCATCTTTGTAGGAAATATGTATAGGATTCTTCAGTTTTTTGTTTGGTGTTACACAGATCCATCATGGTCACATCATGTTGGATGTTGTAGGAGTAGTGTTGAATGAATCATTGCATTAATTCCTCGAATGTTTTGACTTTAGGGTTCAATTTTGAGAACCACTCCATGGCATTACCTCCTAGACTTCCTAGAAACAGTCGCATGAGGTAAGTAGTTTCGTGCATGTATTCAATGCTGAGAGCACAGAATTCCCTTACATGGTCGTGTGGATCAGTTTCTCCCGTGTATTTGTCATATTTTGGCCGTGCCATGTTGGGAGGAAACGGGACCATAGTGATATTCTTGTCGAAAGGAAATGGACAAATGGCGTCCAAAGAGTATTTGGTTTTAGGTTTGTCCTTCTCTTATTTGAGGTTGGTGAGCTCTGTTTGCATTAGATTGAGCTATTTGGTGAGAATAGATATCGGGTTTGGTACCTCCTTTTCTTTGAGGTCATCCACATTATAATCCTTGGGTAGCTTGACACCTAAGGATGCTAAATGGAGGAAGTATTTTTCTTTATCATCACCAATTATCCGTTCTAATAGCTTGTGGATTCACTTACTCTGTTTGAGTTTCTCGTATTCATCTTCAGGGATTTCCTCTTCACTGTCGGATCCAAACAGATTATGTTCAAACTTGGGTCTTTCTTCTTCTTTCGTGCCTTCAGATTGTGCTTGTTTGCCATCATTATAACCCTCAAAGGCCTTACTCCAGTCATTAGCATGGCTATCCATTGGAGGTGAGTCTAGATCAAAAAGGGAACTATGAGAAGTTTCCCCTTGGAAGTGTGGTGTTTTAGGAGGCACTTTTGATCCTTTAGTTGTGTACTGGTTGCGTCTTGTGTTAACCATGAAGTTTGTTTCTCAACTTCGTTAATGTTTCCCAATAGTGCAAGTGTGGTTTTCAGATCATTCAAGTGGGCGTGTCTAGGTAGAAGTAACTATTTTTTGTTGGTGGATGTAAATGATTCCAGTGTCAGAGGGTTAGAATGCCCTGATAGTGAGCTGGGAATCAAGTTGTTGATAGAAAATGGGTAGACCACACGTATTGAATCGATCGCGAAAGACTGACTATGCATGCAAGGTGGACGTTTTGAAAGTATTTGAAAATAACAACAGGGAGACCAAAAGAGACAACAGGAACCAGCTAAAGAGAAAAAAGGGTATCCTAATCAACTGGGACTTCCTAAGAAAAACTAGCACAAATGCCCACTGTCCTGAATGCGAGCTCCCAGATACGAGCCTCTGATGCCACCAGATACGATCCTAGAATCTGGATACGACTGTGTGCTAACTAAATATGATCCTAAATACCAGATGCAATCCTAAATATTGAATACGACTCAGGAAAAATAGGATACAATTTTATGATGTCTTTGTCAATTTTAGTCAGTTTTGAAAAGTTTGTTTTTGAAGTGCGTGAAGGTGTTTGTTTCCAGATTTCGTCGAGAGGTGCCATAAGGTGTGAAAAACACTTGTACTCCAGGGTTTGCAATTTTTTTATTGTTTTGAGGAGCTTATCTTTTTAATGATCTTTTGAACACGTCAAACAGTTTTGCATTGTTAAAGGGGGTGAAACAAACACTCACTTTGTCCTATTTTCTAGGTGGAGGATGAAAATCTTTGCTCGATGACTTAGGTACACACTCAAATGCTAATCAGAATACAGCCATCACCAAGCATGCAATGGCTCAGTCATGATGATGTATTAGCCGACTCCAAATGCAAGTGAGGGCATGATATGAAGAGTGTCTTGGGGCAATTACTTTTTGCCTTGCACAAAGATTATCACCCTTTCGGGGATGAATCAGGTATTCTTTCAGTTGAAGTTGTTGTAGATTATTGGGCAATCCGTTCGAAACTGTCCCCCATAGAATTGTACAAGGAAAAATTGAGGCATATAGCCCTATGAGTACCTGAATATATATAGTCTCGCAAGCAAGATTCAAGCGGCTCCGCTCTATATATACCCTGATATGTTCAAGGAATGATTTCAAAATTCCAAGAACAAAACCAGTTTCATCTTCTAAGGCTTTGGCCTATGATGAAGAAACTATTTATAGTGAGTTGGAAGGGTTGGTGTAAGACCTGTCCTCACTTGGGTCATTCCCAGGATATAACCAAGATTGGCGAGCTTAGGATTTCTAGATTTCTGATTCTTCAAAAGAAGAAGAGCATACTCTCCTAGTCCATGTCATTTTCTCCCAAAGCACTCAAAACAGAGTTCATTCCCTCAAGCTATGTTGAGCTTGATTTAATTGTTCCTATTTTAAAGAAAAC
>MU228100.1:4383762-4407817 GCA_018584345.1 Thuja plicata
ATGGCTTGAGAAAGTGGACCTTAAGGAAGTCAAGCTTGAGAAAGTGGACTTTCTCAAGTGGGTTGAGTTGCTAAGCATTCCTTAATGGAATGTGACAACATTAGGAGGTGAGTTAGGGTAGAATTTAGGATTAGGATTAGATTAGCAAGGGTGAATGGGTTGAGAAGGGTTAGAACCCAAGGTAGAATTGGTTGAGATAGGTTAGGTTGGGGTTTAGGGGAATATCAATAAATGAAATAAACTTATTTAATTCATTTAGAAATATAGGAATTAATTATTTAAATAATGAAATTGCTTTTTTTTAATAATTAGGGGACTATAGCCATTTTAATTAAATTAAATAAGCTAGGGGAATGGGTTAATTGCAAGTAGGTAATTGATTTAGGGATTTATTTAAAACCTTTATAATTAAATACTATAGCCATGTTTGATTTTGATTTGATTTGATTGGTCAAAATTGATTTGAATTATATGGCTATAATAGTTAATATAAATTAGTGATAAAAATCACCTAGGACATTAAATTGATTTGAAGAATTATGCCAAGCAGTAACAGGGTCGTTTGGACATAATCGAGGGTATGATCACACTTAGGGAAAATAGGGTCCATAGTTGGAATAGACCAAATTTAGGTGCTTACAGAGGCCACATTAAGAGAGGCTCGCACCATGAAGACAATCATTGACCTTTATAGTCATTTGTCTGGATAGTTTGTAAACTGGAGTAAATTGGAGATTTTTTTCTTCAACACCCTTGAACCTTTACAAAGATAAATTTGTAGGATTTTAAAGATGCAATAAGGAAGACTGCCATGGAATTACCTGGGCACACCCCCTTTGGGGGGTCAAAATAAATGGCCTTATGGAGAAACTTGGTGGAATTTTGTCTTAAAAGAATGGAAGGATGGAAGAGTAGGTGGTTAACCTCAACTCGTAGGATTTTAATGCTAAAATCTGTTATTATGGCCTTAACTATTTTTTCAATGATGTGTTTGAAAAATTCCCAAGAAGATTGTTAATGTGATAAAATAGAAAATGCAAAAAAAAATTTGGAATGGAGCCTGAGATCAAGATAAAATCTCATTAGTAGTGTGGGATAAAATTTGTAAGTCAAAAAATGAATGCAGTGTAGGTTTGAGAAACTAGAATGTAATGAATTGGGCAATGGGAGAAAAAAGTGTATGCTGTATGTATGAAAATCCTTCACATTTGTGGTTTAGAATTTCGAAAGCTAAGTATTTGGAATTGGTATAAAATAATAGAATATTTACAATCAGAAACCCCCCACGGATTCATCATTGTGGAATTTTATCATAGAATGTAGATTGTTTATTATGGAGCGTGTTAATTGGCAGGTGGGTGATGGGAGAAAAGCCAGATTTTGGAATGATTCTTAGGAAGGACTCACCAGAATCGCAGAAAATGATCATCTTTTACACTTGAAATTATTTATGACATAGCAATGGGGAAGTAAAGTGAGGTACTATGTGGAATGTAAACAAGGGGTTGATGGCATGGAATGGGTTTTGAGAGATGTTAGTCAGGCTGACTTATCCCCAAATCAACAGAGGCTTTTGAAAGAAATATTTGTAGCTAGAAAGATCTGGATCACAGGTGGTGAAGATAGAGTGGTGTGGGGAGGGGTAGAAAATGGTAGATACTCTGTAAAATTGGGTTACCTTTTGTTGATGGAGAGGGGAAATGAGGATGATTGACCCTCGCATCTATTTTGGAGCAAATATTGCCTACCAAAAGGAGGAACTTTTGCTTGGTTATCTTTTCAAAACTGAATCCTTGCAGGATAAAGAAGAAAGAGAATGGGGTTTATGGGACCCTAAAGGTGTGTGATGTTGTGTCACAATGTTGGAGCATGATGGTTGGAAAATTGGGATGGCATATCTCATTACCGGATACTACAAAAAAAATTCAGAGGGTGGCCAAAGATTAACTCTAATTCAATATTATCATGTGTGTGGAAACTATGCCCCTCAATTGTAATCTGGGAGATCTGGATGGAGAGAAATAGGAGGATTTTCTAGGAGAAGGGGGAGACTACTGATAGGGTATGTTATTGGATAAACCATTCCATTAAGGAATTCGTGGGGGCAGCAACTTCAAAATTATTCAAACCAACAGTTCCTTATACGGATCAGGACAAGCTCATCCAAATGCATGTTAGAGTAATAGTCCTTTTGGGTTATTAATTAAATCATTTTGATCTAATTACTAACTCACCTATTCACTCTAGTTGCTTAAGCCAACCTTAGGGTTTCCCTTTTTAGGGTTTCATGATTCCTTTTTAAGGATTCACCTCTTTGTATTTCAAAACAGATTATCATATTGTAATATATTGTATATAATAGAAGATTGTTTCTTTTGAATGTGCATATGATGCCTCTGGATTTTTGGCCTCCTTAGATTTTTCTCACTTTCTGTTCTTTGCTTCTTCCATGTGACAGGATTATGCATGCAGGTGTTCTTGGGAGATTAGGATTCTACCTAATATAACATGGTATCAGAGCCTTCCTGCGGCTCTCTGTTTGTGTTTTGTTGAAGTGTTTCAGAAGCAGGATGTTTTCTAGTTTTCAGAGTTTTCTTATGTGGATTTAGAGGTGGACTTTGTTTCTAGTCACTTTGGGCTCAAACGGACATCTAAATTGAGCTCAAAGCACCCAAAAACCCTAGAATCCATATAAAACTTGTCCATTTTGGACAACGTGGCTCTGAGGCAAAAAAAAATTTGGTTTCTAGTGTCGTACAGGCACGAAAAGAGAGATAAATTTAAAAAAACCCATGATTTTAAGGTTTTTTTGCATTTTAAATAACGAAGCCAATGCATTTTTGAAATGCACCACCGGCGCTCCACCACCGCCGGCCTGCACCGCCCGCACCTCCGCGGCCAACTCTGTCGCCCGGCCCCTCCGCCACCCGGCCCCCGCCGGCCCCGCTCCGCTCCGCCAGCTCCTCCGCCCGGCCCTGTCGCCTGCAGCGTCGTTCAGCGGGTTTTTTAGCCCCGCAGGCCCCTTTTACCGGGAGCTCCGCTCCAACCCCCTGCACACGCCATGCGCCCAAGGGCCAGGGTTTTTTCAACCCCAGGGGCTTCAAACAATTTTTTTTAGTGCCCTTTTGACCCTCTGACAGTGTTTCTGCTCTATCTGGAGCATACGGAGGTATTTTTTTGACTTATTTATATCACCAGAAAGATATTTCCAAGATCTTTCCGATGATGGAGGTTGGGGTTTTGGGTTCTTCTATTTTAATAGTGTTTTTTTCTGTCAAAGTCTGATGTTTTTTTTTCCTTCCGGGAGCCATATCTCGCTCATCCAAACTCTATTTTTGGCAAACCAGATATCGTCAGAAAGCTGGTTCAGTGAGTTTTTCAATGGTAGGGTTCTTTTATCTGGATTTTTCTCTAGGTTCTTTCTCCTCTAATTTTTTCAATTTCGCACTCTGGCGGATTACTTGGGTTCTACAGGTCCTGGGATCTCTTCCTCTGTTCTTCTGACTCACTCTTCTTTCTGAATTTCTAAGCATTGTATGCTTCTCTTCTGTAGCATTCTTTTTTTTGTAAACGCAATATGATAAAGTGCCCACTTCTACATATCTGGAATTTCAAGCACCTTGTGTTTGTTTGTACTCGCACTCAATTATAAAGTGCCATGGGGGGTTATGATGTTTTGCCTTATGTTCTCATCCGCCTTTGTCAAGTGAGCATACCTTCCATGATATTAGCCCATGTTGTGTGTCCATGACACCGCCCTTTATCCTGTGCTTGTACTTCTGTTGCACTATTGGTGTTCCTGCTCCTTGCAGTTGTTTTTGGCATTGCATTTTAGTGTTCCTGTAACCCCTCTCCCTGTTGAGCATTATGGGGGGTTCACCTGTTGGTTCTATTGCTTCCTTGGTTCAGTTGAGTGATCTACGTATTTAGGTTTTTATTCCTATGTACTAGGCAGATGCAGTGGCTAGGCACCTATGCATTTCGGTGAGTTGGATCATCTACTATATAGACACTCGTTCTTTCCTACTTTTGGAGGTCACCTCTTCGATTGATCAGCTCTTCAGACTTTGTCTTCTCTACTTGGTCATGCACTATTTCAGTGGGGGTTCCAGCAGTTACTTTTGACAGTGTTTACAACTTCATGCTTCAGAGATGCTATACATGCTCTTTCTTGTTCCTTTCTTTGGGACTTTCCCTAGATTGGAGGCTTTGTTTCCTTCATCTAGTTCATCTCTTTTTGGGGTATAGTTTTTCCCACTGGGTTTTCCCTATTTCCCCGCTTTACAGAGATTTCTTATACTTGGGTACCTGATCAGGCCTTTGTTGTCGGGACCCTTCTTTCTTGCTTTCTACTATTGTCTCCTAGGTTTTTTGGTTCTCCCTAAGCTTATCTTAAGGGGGGTGTTAGAGTAATAGTCCTTTTGGGTTATTAATTAAGTCATTTTGATCTAATTACTAACTCACCTATTCACTCTAGTTGCTTAAGCCAACCTTAGGATTTCCCTTTTTAGGGTTTCGTGATTCCTTTTTAAGGATTCACCTCTTTGTATTTCAAAACAAATTATCATATTGTAATACATTGTTCATAATAGAATATTGTTTCTTTTGAATGTGCATATGATGCCTCTGGCTTTTTGGCCTCCTTAGATTTTTCTCGCTTTCTATTCTTTGCTTCTTCCATGTGACAGGGTTATGCATGCAGGTGTTCTTGGGAGATTAGGATTCTACCTAATCTAACAATGCATTGGCCCAAGATCATAATTAGGCCCATTAATGGGAAAAGATGGCTTAAACTAGTTGGTAAAAATGAAGAGGTGATTAATGGTGTGAACTAGAAGAGGGATGGACAAAAAATAATTTGACGGTGCGTCAAAGGGGAACCCGGGTCCCTCAAGAGTTGTTTGTGTTGCTAGAGATAGTGTTGGAAATAATTTGAGTATGGAAGGAAGAAGAATTGAGGATGGATCAAACAATGTAGTAGAGGCAGTGGAGGTGTTACAAGCAATTAAAATAGGTAGATGTCAAGAAATTGCATCTTGAAGTTGACTCGCTGATCATCCTTAATGTCATTATTGTGGTATCATTTGAAGCATGGAATTTACAAAAGAACATTAAAATCATTCAAGATAAATTATCCTTTTTGAAAATTTCAAAATATCCCATGCAAAACGGAAAGGATATAAGGTGGTCGATAACCTTTCTAAATGGGAATTTATGTTGGCTGTAGGGGAAGTACAAAAAGATGATTTCCAAAATTTCCAACTCTTTTGTGAAAATAATGGCAAACTAGATAGTTGATGTCAACCTGTGTAAGTCAAGAATGATGAATGAAGGTGCATTTAATACGTTCATATGTGTGATGGGACAAGGGAGTGTTTCGATGGGCTTTAACTTATGTTTTGTGCTTCAATATGAAGAAAAGTCTTTTGAGTGTGCCTTAGCTCTGGTTTAATTGAGCAGATGGAGACAACTTTCACCCTTCGCACAAAGCGGCAGCAACAAGATTTTTTTGGAAAGGTGAAGCTACTATAGAGGATGAAAAGAATGTGCAAATGCAAGAGTAAACCAATTTTGAGGGTGGTTTTGGAATTGTTGGGGGAGGATTTTTTTGATGTGAAGCATCATTACCGCATCAACATGGACATTGTTAGCCTGATACTAGGGTGGGTGCTTGATTTGGAAAAAGATGAAGAGGTAACCAAAGGAGTCTTGAAGATGTTGGTGTATGATGACATGTTGTTGGGGATGGACACCATTTTTGAATGGGCAGTGTTAGGAGTTGGTTTCGACATCTCGGAAACAATAGAGGACCCCAGAGAAGATTTATAAATTGGTATTATTTTGTTCATTCGATGGTTGGAATGTCTAAATAGGGAGGTGTATTGTGGAAAGCTCCAAGCAGTGTGGGAGAAATTGAAGCAGGAAATTTGGGAGTATGAGGTGCAGCGACAACAAAGGGGGCGCGGAAGATTTTTCCAAGTGCATGTACTGCATCGTAGGAGGACAAGGAATGTACAAGGAGCGGTGGTGAATGTAGAGCATAACTGGAATAATGGTAGTGGGGCACAGGTGTCTGGTCTATTACTAGGGTTTTGCTTTTTTTAATATGAGCATTGGGAAATCTGTGTTTTAAAAATGGCATGGTTAATGTGATGCAATAGCATCTTGGCATCTTGACAATCTTGCATCAACCAAAAATATTTCCTTTAAGTTTCTTTGTTGTTCTATTCTTGTTGGGCAATTTTGGTGTTTTAGTTGGCAGTCACTCATGTTGGCTTTTAGTTGATGTGATCTGATGGGTTTGTTCAAGACACCTTGGTGAACATTTTTCTATGATAGCATCGTGTTTCATTTTTTCTTGGGGAAGTTATCTTAAGTTTGGTTCGGTCTTATTTGTGTTCTTATTCCTTGTTGGAGAGATCTTGTTGGCTTTCAATCCTGTGTTATAATTAGCTTGTGTGATCATGCATTAATGTTTAGCATCTATCTGGGAACAGTTTCCTATGATTACATCTCTTTTGGTCTATGGTTGTTCGATTTTGGATTCATCTAGTGGTTGTGGGTAACATGTTAATTTCTTGTTTAAGATTGATCAAGGGATTTATCGTGTGGTTGGTGATCGTTGGACCTTAACGTGTGTTTTCGTGGATTGTGATTGTTGGAATTCATGTGAACCTATATTTATGATCGCGCATCTTTTTTCTATTTTGATGTTTGTTGTTTTACATTTTGGAATCTTTCCTAAATGTTGTTACATGTTTCCTTGTAATTTTTTGTTTGGGTTGACATGTTGGTGGCAATGTATAAATGTAATGTGTTGATGTATCTTAGGAGGGGAGTAGCATCCAAGGGGATGATAGTTTTGAGATGTAGCATAACAGAATGTAGGATCTAAGTGATTTTGTAGTGGGTCATAACCGAGAAGGCCTTACAGCCCAACATGTTGATGTAAATTCTTGTTGATGACAATAAAATTTATTATGTTTGGTTCATATCATTGTGTTTCTTTGTTATTTTCATTGTGTTGATTCAGGTTGCAAGGTTGGACATCTCCTTTGGGGATTTCTCCTTCCTTGATTACATCAGGTGGTATCAGAGTGAGTTTCGATCTTGTAGTGGCAGTGATCTAATATCCTGGACTTACAAAGTTCCTAGGATGTTGTGTGTGAGGTGGCATAGACTACATTTGGCTCCCATCAATGAAGGACTTGCGTAAGAGTTGTAGAAAGGCATTGTTGCAGAAGGTTTTTTTTTGTTTTCGGTTGATGGCTTGTAGTGGTATCAGAGTATAATTTGTGATGTGATGGTTGATTTTTAGTTTCTGAGCTTGTGATCCTATGGAAGGCTCGTTGTGGGATAGAAGAATATAGATCTAACCTACGAAGGCAGAGCATTTGCGCGAGGATGGATCAAAGAGTAGTTTTTGTGGATTGTGAATCTTGGAGTGGGTTGAGTTCCTTGAGACATCATATTGGTGGGCAGATCATCATTTCAAGGTAGGCTGAGAGCATGTTCAATAGGTTGTCGAGTGAGAGGTAATTGATATCTTGCAATCAGATTGTCGAGAAGAGGCAATTGCACCTTATGGAGGGAGAGAGGTCGTTAGAAAGGGTGAACCCTAGAAGTATGAAGAGAATATTTGAAGACCGTAGGGTTGAGTTGAGGTCTAAGATTTGTAATGCTTTGGTTGGATGGAGGAGGAATCCATAACTTGAGAGTGAGAGTGAAGAAGCTACAGAAGAGATGAAGAGGTCGAGTTGGTATTTAACGGTCAAGAGGTGGATTGTTTTGCCTATGATAAGGATTGTTCAAAGGACTGAGAAAGCAAGTTAGGGTTACTACTGAGATTGAGGTTAAGCTTGATGAGGTATGTACATCGGTGAATACTTTGACTGAGATTACAGAGGATAAGGTAGATGTGCTTATGGGTGAATTTCATAATCTATTATTTGGATCTGATGAGATAGTTGAGGAATGTCTTGTTATTGAGGAGGATAATGAGATTGTTGATATTGAAGAAGTTGATGTTGCTGAAGTTGGAATTGAGATTCCTTTGGATGAATCTGATAACCTTGTTGGGGTGGTTGTTGAGTCTAATGTTTTTTGCAGAATGGGTGTTGCTAATGAGATTAGTGAGTATAAGAGGGCTTATGATAAGAATCTTAGTTGTGATTATGTACATGAAGTTGATGGAGAGTTGCAGACTGGTTTGTTTCAGTTGAGTGTTGAATTGTTGCAGACATTACCAAGAGGGTGTGAGAGAGGAGACATGTGGTTCTTTGTTGATTTTGATACTAATCATACTTTTTTTTGAAAGAGGATGTTGTCTCTTGTGTTGTAGTGTAGGTGTGGAAAGAGGGATTGTATTTCCTTAACAGAAATGAGCATTTGAGCATGAGGATGGATATGTTGAGAGTGAAGATGAAGATAGAGTTGATGATGATGATGATGATAGGTGAATGGTAGAAGGATAAAGGTGGTGGATTAAGTGGTGTTCCTGATTTCCTAATTGTTGATGTACTGATGACAGAGGGTGTACACATGTGTGATGAGCATGAGAATGAGTGGTTGAGGTTGATAAGTGGGTTTGTGAAGAAGAGTGCAGATCTTGAGTTTAGTTCTATTGCTGATCAGTTTGGTTCTTTTTGTGGATTTGTTGGCTGGTTTGATTTGGTGCAGAGGATGTGGAGATTAGATCAGAGGAGGCAGAGAGTTTGTGTGTACCGATTCATATTCTTAACCATGAGGGTTGGGAAGCCTAAAGTCAAAATGAAATATTTTATCCAGTTGTGGATTTCTTCTACAGCTGCAAAGTGAGAGGATCACTTTTTATTAACCTCGGGTGTCTGATGTAGGAGCATCTTGGGATCTTGACAATCTTGCATCAACCAAAAATATTTCCTTTTAGTTTCTTTTTTCTTTTGTTCATGTTGGGAAGTTTTGGTGTTTTAGGTGGTGGTCACTCCTGTTAGCTTTTTAGTTGATGTGATCTGATGGGTTTGTTCAAGACACCTTGGTGAACATTTTTCTATGATCGCGTCATGTTTCATTATGTCTTGGGGAAGTTATCTTAAGTTTGGTCCAATCCTATTTTTGTTCTTATTCCCTGTTGGAGAGATCAAGTTGGCTTTCAATCCTATTTTGGAGTTAGCTTGTGCAATCATCCCTTAATGTTTAGCACCTATATGGGAGAAGTTTCCTATGATTGCATCTCTTTTGGTTCAGGGTTGTTCGATTTTAGATTCATCTAGTGGCAGTAAGTAATGTGTTCATTCATTGTTTAAGACCAATCAAGGGATTTATCGTGTGGTTGGTGATAGTTGGATCTTAACGTGTGCGATCGTGGGTCATGATTTTTGGAATTCAAGTGTACCTGTATTTATGATCGCACATCCTTTTGTTCTATTTTGATGTTCGGTGTTTAACATTTTGGGTCTTGTCCTAAATGTTGTTACACATTTCCTTGTAATTCTATTTTTGGGCCGACATGTTGGTGGAAATGTATAAATGTAATATGTTGATGTATCTTAGGAGGGGAGTAGCATCCAAGGGGATGATAGTTTTGAGATGTAGCAGATCAAAATATAGGATCTGAGAGTGATTTTGTATTGGGTCGTAACCGCGAAGGACTTACAGTCTGGCATGTTGATGTAAATTCTTGTTGATGACAAATAAAAGTTGTTATGTTTGGTTCATATCACTATGTTTCTTTGTTATTTCCATTGTGTTGATTCAGGTTGCAAGGTTGGACATCCCCTTTGGGGATTCTCCTTCCTTTACTGCATCATAATGAAACATGTAAAGGTTTAATGTGTTAGGGCTTGTGTTCAAAGGATCTATACACTTGATAGTTTTTTGTTTGGGTTGTGTAGAACCTAGCAAGATTAGATTGTTGATGCTTGGGCTAGGTTCTCGGGTGGTAAATTTGGTATGTAAACCGTAGTCATGGCGGTATTTTAGGGTGGTGGATGGTTTTAGGTTGTACTCAGTGGTTTCAAACTATAAATGTAATTACTACTTTATTATTGATAAAATATATCAAAATTACCAATCAAGAAAAAATATAATAAAAAATCATATTTTGCTCTATGACTAAAGAGGGCAGTAAATATGATGTAGACCTAAGTTTAGTGTACCTCAAGATCAAAGAACAAGTAACAAACTAGTATCACCTTGGAAGTAGAATTGTATCCTTTATGCAAGCACGAGTTTACAAAGTAAAAACAAGTCTATGATCACAAACTTGTCTTGCACCTATGAGATTGTATTGTAAAATCTACAAACTTATGTTACTTGGTTGACATAATTCAGTTCTTTTACTTTCTTCTAGTATCTAAAATCTAGTAGTATTTATAAATCTTAGGTAGGGTTGCTAATATTGTTGAGAATTAGTATTCACATAGGTGTTAGAAATTAGAGTTTATGTCGATTTAAATAAGTGTCGTAATATTATGTTGATAGAGAAACAACTTAATATTACCATATCACATAATTTATTAAATAGGTTATTAGAATAGTGGTACGAATTGAGTTGTTAAAAATAACTCAATATTAATAGAAAAAAATTTGGTTCTTCCCTATAAAGTAGGATATGGAAATCTTATAAAATATGTAATTTGCATTTGAATGAAAATTGGAGAAGCATGTATTATCAACTTTTTTATTATTATAGCTTCTATCTCTTTCTACCCATATTTCTAATACATATGTCACAAAGGAACATGTTCTAGTCCAACATATGGAAATTCATTGAAAATAATTATTCAATTGTGCATATGTTGCTCGAATGATTGTGCAAATTTGGTTACTTTTTACGCACATGGATGCTTGAGTTAAGTCATGAATATATCAGTTTATGTTACCCGTTGTGAATTAACACATGGGTTTCTTGAGCATATCACATCTCTTTCCAAGTTTGACATGAAGAGTGGATATCATCAAATAAGGATATAGGAAGAAGATATATGAAAGACTATATTAATAATGAAGAGAGCTTCTATAAGTGAATAGTGGTGTCTTTTGGGTGGGAAAACTCCTCAAACATGTTCATGAGGTTATGAATAAATTTTTGAAGCCTTTTTTTCCATATTTCTGGCTCTACACATGGATTATGTCTTGGTCTTGAACAAGGAAAGAGTGTCATCTTGCACACTTGCAACAAGTTTTTGTGCAATTAAAGAAATAAAAATTATGTAAACTTGAATAAATGCATGTTCCTACAAACTAAACTTGTATTTTTGGGATTCAACATGTCTCAAGACATACTGCAAATGGACTTGAAGAAGGTTAGGATAATCGTTGACTACCCAATAACAAAGAGTGCATGCAAGGATGGGTATTTTCACAAGCTAACAAGCTTTTACCAAAAATTCATCAAGAGCTTCAGTGGGACTTACACACTTTTACTATATTACTATTGTAGCTAAAAGTTATAAGCTCTCAAAGATGGCCTTTGTAACTCCCTAACTTTAGAAAGGTTTTCCAAGTTGATTTTCATATTATTAGTATTATATTTGAAGCAATACTTGGCCAAAAATAAAGGTTTATCACTTATTTTGACAAGAAATTGAGTGATGCTAGATAGAAGTACTATATTAGTATCAATTATATGTCATTGTTCAAGTTTTGCAAAAGTGGAGGCCTACTTGTTGCCCGAGAAGTTTAATTTGTACATAGACCATCAAGCACTAAAGTTCATCAACAACCAAGCAAAATCCAACTGGAGACACACGAAATGGGTGCAATGTCTACATAGATATTCTTTTGTGATCAAGCGTAGAGCTAGCAAGTCCAACAAGGTATGAATGTTTCAAGAAAGAGATAAGTATTGTTTGTCCACTATGATTATTAGTTGTTTAACATAGAAGGAATAAAAAATTACTATGACACAACTCAAAATTTCCTAGATGCATGGAAGATAAATAGATTTTTTGCTAACAGATAGAGGCTCATTGAGGACTATTTTCCACATGAGGGGTACCAATTCTATGGACAAGAGTTGTGTATCCTACAAAGTTTCACAAGAGATAACCTCACTAGAGAATTGCAAAATGAAAAATTAGGAATTCACTTGAGAGTGAAAACAAGACATAAGTCTTATTAAAGGAAAGAAAATATTGGTTTAACTTGTATTAAATTGCGACCAAATTTATTTGGAGGGTGAGATTATGTCAAGTAGAAAAGGTTGTGGTGAAAAACATAGGGTTGTATAGCTCATTGCTAGTGCTATAGTAATCTTAGGAGGAAAATGAGTTACTCAAAAAGGGAGTTGATCATGGTGCAATTGAGGAAAGAGTTACTAAGGTGACCTAGATGATCGATGTACAAGAAGATTAACTTATCAACATATTAGACATGTTAACAAAAAAATACTATTGAAATTTAGCTAGACGAAGGATTGGGTATCTCCATGAAATTACATGTGACATTTATGTCTAGCTTGTACATAGTGAGCTAGAAGTTGAGACATAAGTGTATGATGACTTAACTTAGAGGAAAAAAATAATTAGAAAAATGAGATTAATTACACAAATTTTAAATACCTACATTGGTAAGAAGACTCAATTAATGCAACATCAAACAAATAATATATCATTTGTTGGAAGGTTTAGAGGCCAAATAAATATTTGGGAATCATTAAAGCTAACAGTAACTTAGGTAGTCAAATTAGTCATCCATTAAATACTTTTTGTGATCATCAATACACAATCATTTCATCTTAAGTGTATTAAGCAAGTGCATCTAGAAATCAAATAATCTTTCATGTCCAAAAAAATTGATTTTATTTATTTTAGTTTGCGCGGGATTAGTTATGAGTTTTGGTTTGCAACTTTGGTTTATAGTATTCGGGAGTCTTTAAGTACCATATAATGTTGTAACAAAGGACATTAGTTGTGAGATTGATGTTAACAAAGAAGACAAGCCAGAAAAAACTCTTTCCTTTGAAAGATACCAACTAAATCCCCATGAAATGACCCACTACAAAGTGTGTCACCAAGGTGTCATATGTTACCAACATGGCACCTAGGAAAGTCATAAAAAAATTGTGGATCAAAGGTTTGGATAGTCAAGCAAGCATTGTTTAGTTAATGGGTGTAAAATGACAAACATTGTTGGGTCATTTTAGACTCTCCAAGACTACTAGTAGCGTTTACATACTAATAGTATTCATATACATACAAGACTACTAGAAATCCTAAAGAACTGTATGATAACTAAAGCATCAAGTTTCTTAAAGTTTCAATTTGTTGGATTGTGAACGCTTGGCATTGCTAGTTTCCAATGATTGATATCAAAGTAAAAGGTAGAGGTCACCTTGCCAATTATTTAGCTAAATGAGTTATACAATCAATTGAGATAGGGAAACGGAGATTTTAGGCTATGTTCAAGAGCTATAAAGCATAAACAAACACTTTCACATAAGAATACACATTTTGTTTATGTGCTTGTGTTAATGTTCCCCAACAAATGGTAGAGAGGATTGCAAAGATTCACATTTTGGAGTAACGTATAGTGAAATTTAATTCAATAATTAATAGAATACCCCATTGGTAATACCTTTGGTTGGTTGTTCATTTGACAATTTTATATTAACAATCATTTCAACCCAAAAAATACTATATTAATTCCTACTAACACCTTGAAATGGAAACTTATAAACATTAAAAGAATTAAATACACTATGCTCCCTAGAGTCTTCAGATATGGGAGCGTAGAGAATGGGGACCTATTTGGGGATGATGGAAATACAATGGTAAGAAAGGCTTTAGGGACAAAGCTCCTAGTGGGGTCGAGGTGTACTAACCCTCACTAAAGTCTAAGGGCAAAGTTGTTGTAGAACAAAGTGAAGAAAGATTGCAATATGAACTTAAACTAAATATTAATACAAATTTGAAACTAAAGATTAACTTTCAAGAGAGTGATTGCATAATCAAAACAAGCACTAGAAAACCCTTGCACTTAAAACACTAGATTTACATGGAGAAACCCTTTGGGGGAAAAACTTCATCACATGAAGGGAGACAAGTATATTACTAAACCAATGAAGAATTCAACAACAATACACTTCTTTAGACCTATGTAGATTTTGAAAATACTCCATTAGTCCCTTGGAAATTAAACAAGATAAAATGAATAACTCTAGCTCAAGGCACCACTTTATAGGAGTTTGTCACGATGAATACCATTTTGGTATCACAAATAATAGACAATAAAACCACCTATAAAAACCTCATTCCCACCCCCAAGAATAGCCTCTTACAGTTGCCATAAGGCATCTCTCATGCATGTCCACCTTGTAGAATGAAAGTGTCATAAACTGTCATAAGTATTATGATAGAATCTTATGAAATCTATCATATTTGCCATATACTCTAAAAACCCCTAACAAGTGTCCAATCCATTTTAATATATGTTCATCCCAGAAATCAAGCTGAAGTCTCGGCATATGAACCCACACAAGTGTCATTTTGTTGAGGTCGGCATAAGGGTCGAACCCTAGTTTCCATCTACAAAGGGATAAGTAGTGTTTTTCATAGGCCCGTGACCGAACAAGAATCGCTATTAGGTCCTCCTCCATAGTAAAATTGAATAAGAAGAAGCCTCTTGGCATAACAATCGAGGTGACACTCCCCATCAGCTCATCTGGTTGCAACCCATCGTCAACCCATATCGAGCATTGACCTAAATGAGAAGAATCTACCAACCAACGCATTATTCATTGATGAAACGACAGGGTCTACCACTGAGTACGGAAGCTTGAGTTCAGTTCCTTCGTTATTTTGTATGCATTCTAGGGTTATATCTTGGACCATTTGTCCTTAATTCCCACTAACCAGTGCACTTTTCCAAACATAAGGTTTTGGGTGTGCATGATCCTCCTTGTCTGCACTCTCTCAGGTGTCATCATGACCATCAATAGAATCCACAAAACCCCTAATCTGAGCACCTAGAATCTCTGAAGTGGGTCCCCCTTCTCAGCCACCATGTCTAAACCACAAATTTGAAAATAATCAAGTGGGAAGTTGCAGAAAGCCAAAACAAAATTCCTCACTATGAGGATGATAAAAGTATTAATAGTAACAATTCAACATTATCTAGAGTAATAAATTAACCCCAAAATAATGTTATGGAACCGTAGAAGGATAAGTCAATCAATGGTCCAAAAGAAAATCAATAAATCACCATACAAAGCAAAAGCAAATGTAATGCTTCCAAAAATTTCTAGGTATAATTTATTTATCATCAAACAACATGTCATGATTTTCTATGTCCAACAAACTTGATCAAAGACATTACTAACTATTGATCATATGTTGAATCTAAATCAGATTTTTTCGAAGGATTTTTGTATTGGTGTTTCTATAAAAAGATGGTGTAAACACTAAACCCCATAGAGATATTTTAGATGTGATTTTAGGTGCAAAAGGTATTTTTGAGTACATGAGATGATAAAGTGAATTGTGATAAATAAATAAATATCTTATCTTAATCTTCAGTGAGTACACCCTACAAGATTATAATCATGTAAGTTAGTGGTCACATGATAGGTAGGTATAGTAGAGACATAAGCAACATTGAAAACAATGAATTAGGATCACGAGATAAATTGTGAGAGGTCATCTCAAATTCCATACTACCCTCGTGTGATTAGGTATAGAATATATGCAATTGAACCAATAGACAAACTAGGAAAATAAGTGTAGAAAAAGTGAGATGAATCAAACCATTGTAGATCTCTACTGCTTATGTACAACCTAAGCTCACAAATAAGAGAATTTTATTATCCATTTGCATGCAATTAACAAGAATGTCTTCGCATTTAATGATGCATCAATGGACTCACTGTAATCATTATGGCATAAGTTATTGGCATGTGGAAATCAAGTATAAATAGGTTCAACCTCAAATGCAAAGTGATAATCATCACTATAGTCATTATCACGGATGAAAGATGTTAATTAAATTTAAATGAAACTTCGAAATAAGGGTGAACATGATATGTAAGAGTTATATCATCAAGATGTATAACAATGTCACTTATAGATGAGGGGAAGATAAAGCTATGCCATGCATGTATATCCTATACGACATGTCATGGGGTATATTTGCACTAGGTGTGTGCTAATGATAGCAAAATCCATATGATCATCATGAAACTCGTGAGCAAAGGGAAACTAAGGTGCAAAAATACTTCCTACACTAATCTAAGAAGAGATATGAACAAAAAAATACAATCTGATATAATTTACAAGAACTATTAAACAATAAAATCATTCATCATAATATAATGGTGTACCATAGGAAAACCTTTTGGAATAATACTTAGCCTCAAACTCCAAATTATTATATTAATCAACAACATTCCTTGCAATACAATCTAAAACATGATGCTTTACAAGGGACGACACTAACATTCAAATCTAAAGCAATAGTAACACAATGGAATAGTAACTATAATATAAACTATAAACTACATCCCATGCACCCAACAAGTAGAAAAGCAAATACAAAACCATCAAAAGGAAATAAAAAATTCATTAGCTATAACACCTAAAAGTGGCACTTAAATCTACTAATATAATTTCAACACACACATATATGAGAAGCTCAAAAGAAACTAGTATAAGATGCTACAATTATCCTCCCAACATAAGAACTCCAATTGTTACATTAAAACCCTTTAAAGGTGTTTTATGATGGTCATAATGACATGTCAATGTTAGTTCAATGTTAGTGAACATTATTGGTTAACATGAGCTAACCTAAGTTGTTTCATGAACTAGGACCCTAACTTTCAAAAGCCATAGAAGCTCCCTCATAGAATTCTAAACCTTTAATAAACCTTTACAAAAATGAAATTAAGCAAGCAATATACATCTACCATTGCAGATGTGTTTGATGAAAGTTCAAGGGCTCTTTATGCTCATCCCTGTTGTATCTACATGCTCCATGATAGCATTCAATCTAGATTCCAAAAGAGACTGAATCATCTCACTCTCATAGTCTTCCCTCTGCCCCTCTAATTTCTTATATGTGTAATTCACTCTCTTTCAATCTTGAGTTCTCAACATTGGTCATTGCTAGGTAATTTCTTAGACCCAACATCTCTTCTCAAACTTTTCCATGAGGGGTTGGTAGTTGATATGCACCCATAGAATTTAACTTTGCTCATAGCTCTTTATTCTTCTTAACTTTGAATCAATTTGGGTATTGAATCCCTCATATGATTCAAATGGGATTTCCCTACCAGTAGACAAGGTTTGTAGAGGTGTGATGGCTCTTGGGCTTTTAGGAATAATTAATTGTTGCGACATTGATGAGGGGGCTTCCATGGGTTTTTTTGATTATTACAAAAAATGCTATGAAATTGAAATTTAGCTAGAGGAAGGCTTGGGTATCTCCATGAAATTAAATACATGTGACCTTTATGCCTAGCTTGCACATAGTGAGCTAGAGGATGTGACATAACTCAAATTAGAGAAAGCAAGTACATAGAAAAATGAGAATAATTGCGCAAATTATAAATACTCGTATTCATAAGAAGACCCAATTAATGCAGTAACAAACAAATTATATATCATTTGTTGGAGGTTGAGAGGCCAAATAAATATTTGGGAATCACTAAAATTAACACTAACTTAGGTGGTCAAATTAGTTATCCATTTAATACTTCTTGTGATCATCAAGATACAAACATTTCATCTTAGGTGTCTTGTGCAAATACATATCGAAGTCACACAATATTACATGACCAAAAAAATCATTTTTCTCCATTTTAGTTTGCATGGGATTAATTATGGGTTTTTGCTTGCAACTTTGGTTTGTAATATTTGGGTTTTTAAGTACCATATAATGTTGTAATAAAGGACATTAGTTGTGAGATTGTTGCCAATGGAGCACACAAGCCAGAAAAAACTCTTGTCTTTGTAAGATACCAATTAAATCCCCATGGAACGACCCACTGCAAAGTGTATCACCAAGGTGCCATATGATACCACCAACGCCTAAGGAAGTCATGAAATATCCATGGATCAAAGGTTGGATGGTTGAGCAACCAATTTTTAGCTAATGGGTGGAAAATGACAAACATTGTTTAAGTAACTTTCAAATGCATGCAAGACTACTAGCGAACCTGAAGAACTGTAACAAAACTAAAGCATCAAATTTCTTAAAGTTTCAATTTGTTTGATTGTGACCACTTGACATTGTTAGTTTTCAACAATTGATATCAAAGTGGAAGGCAAAGGTCACCTTGCCAATTATTTAGCTAAATGAGTTCAACAATCAAGTGTGATAGGAAAACATAGATTTTAGGCCATGTTCAAGAGCTACAAAGCATAAACAAACACTTTCACATAAGATTACACATTTTGTTTATGTGCTTGTGTCAATGCACCCCAACAAATGTGAGTGAGGATTGCAAGGATTCCACATTTTAGAGTAACCTATAGTTTACTTTAATAATTAATAGAAGACCCCAATGATAATCTTCCTAAAGGTACTTTTATTTTGTACTTTGTACTACCTTAGGTTGGTTGTTCATTTGGCAAGTTTACAATTTGTATCATATAGCAACAATCATTTTAACCCAAAAAATCATTATATTAATTCCTACAAACCCCTTGAAAATGGAACTATGCTCTCTAGAGACTTGGGATATGGAGACGTAGGGAATGGGGCCTAGATTTGGGGATGATGACAATACAATGTAAGCGGGGCTCTAAAGGCAAAGCTCCTAGTGGGGTCGAGGTGTACTAACCCTCACTAAACTCTACAGGTAAAGTCCTCTCTTGGAGTCAATGAGAGGTGACACAAGTATCTAGGGACCACTCCCAACATGACCAATGGGTGAAGCCCCCACCACCAAACCAAATTAAGGCCTTTGAAACCACACCTCTTTATAGTGCGTGCCATTTTCACAATTTTATTACTATGTTTCTAGAAAACACCAAGCCCTTCTATTTTAACAAAATCTCCATTCTTCGTAAAACTGAAAATGAGGCTAAAGAACCTAACCAATCTAACTGTTGACAGGTTACGTTTAAGGTCTCGTACTTATTCTTCTACTTTTTATTGCTTTTTATTTATAATCTTCACACTAAACTAGTGAAGAGGTATATATCCCAATGCTATCCTCACACAAAACTTGTGAAGAGTGCCTGTCCCAATTCTATATCTTGCAACCTTGTCTATATTTTAAAACTTGATATCAATTCGAAGTTAGGTTGGGATTCCATAGTTATTGTTTTTTTGTCAATGCTTATGTTTGTGATTGGTTCCATGAACAATTAGGGTTAGGGTTAGTGGCACGAATATTAAAATAAACGTTTGGCTTTCATTTACATCTTCCTTTCAATTGTGTTTGACGCATGTCAAGTCCCTTCAGTGTCCCTAGGACATCCCTACATTTCCTTAAAACTCTCAAAATCAAGGGGATGGCCCTTATCTAGTTGTGTTGGTGGCAAGCGAAGGGGCATTTCCCCAAAATCCCCATCTCAAAAAAGGCAGGAACGTTTTGGGAGGTGGAATGTATCCCCGCAGAACACTACAAGTACATTACTTTTGTAAGTTTAATATAAAGCAATGTCAGATTAATTGGATATGAGCCTATCCTTTATAATGGTTTTCTTGAATATATTTGGGATTGACATGGTGCAAACTACAGAAAGGTCAACAATTAATTCTGCAGTGTCTTTTAAAGATAATGACACTCGATTAGAACCAGTGTAACACTACCAATAGTTATAAGATTACAATGAAATTTTTGTAGGTTGCATCTGACAAAGATCTGAGATGCATGTGAGGTATGATGAGCACTCCAATCCTTCTACAGCTTGTGAACAGTCTTTATGACTTTTCAATTCAATTTACTCTGGACTTAGTATAGAAATGAATGTAACATTGTAAGGATATCTGTGATTGTTGCATGGCAGGCCTGAGACATTTTCAAAGCAGGTCACCGACCAGTCTTCAATGTCTCCATAGCATCAACCCTTCTTTCATCAAAATTCCCCATTGCTTCACATAAATGTCCTTACAATTAAACCCAGGTAATTCATATATTCATACATAAAAAAGAACTTAATGGAACCAGGAAAAAATACAAAATGCAGTACCAAAAAAAGATGATAAAAAATATGTCAAATTGCTCAGATTATCACACCAGTGCCAGAGACAAATTAAGATGTTCATTGGAAGAATTAAGAAATCTTTCCTTCAAACAAGGTTCTCTTCTAGCATTACTTTTTTCACATTATGCAAAGTGTGCCTTCACTATCTGCCAAGCTAAAACTGCTTCTTTCCATTCTCGAGGCTTAAACAATTTTGGAAAGGAAACACGCCACCTAAACAGAAGCCTGCTGCTTTTGATGGTATCTTTTCCCACCCTCCATGACTTTCTAGATTGCGGAGTCTTAAAAAGCAACCCCTATCCTCGCACTCACTCTCATCCAACCCTTCAGCCCCCATCTCTCCTCCCTCTTTATGTGCATCCTTGCATTACAAGCATCATTTTTCACTTATCATCATGATCCTTCTCAACAGAGCCCACCATATATACAACTCCCGCATGGCATCAAGAACAGTTCAGATAAATCATCTTAAAATTCCATCTTCATCATCAGCCAACATAAGTAAGCTCCAAAGAATGCCATCTTCGTCTTAAAATCTTATTCTGTGAGTTTTTGAGGCAGTTTCCAATTCATCATAGTGCCCATACAAAATAGTTGAATAATTGGGCAGTAAAAATATGGTCAACATAGCCTTTAGGTCTACATATCTCTGAAATTGGATTGCCTCGGTATATTGCTCCATGCTACCTGTCCAAGTGCTTCAAAGAGGAGTTGGTCCTTCAATCCTGGTTTGACCCTCAGCAATGCAATGCTTCATTTTGCTTTTCCTCTTCTTATAAACAAGCTGTGGTTTTGCCTGTAATCATGAATAAACAGCTTTAGTACATTAAAATATCTCTCAAGTAAGATTGACATAAAACAAAACCAATTTCCAGGATGAGCTACAGAGAAAACATGGGCAAGAGAAGGAAAAATATGGTTATCTGGAACAAATTAGTGGTAAGTGAATACATTCCTCCAAAAAATGTGCCATCAGCTTTATTTAGGCTGCAGATATACTGTTTACAATGAGGAAAGAAATAAAAAGAATCTTAAATATAACAATGATACGTCAAAACTCCTATCAGTGGTCTTAGCATTGGCCATCTTATTAATAAATATTCAATTGCAAAATTCTTGCTGGAAACTGGCTAGATATGCCAAAATAAATTTTTAATGTGATATACAATCAATAAGCATCTATTGTATCTGAAGTCAGTAGGCTTTAAAGAGCTCATATTTTATCATTGCATATTTAAATGGTTCTGACAGCAACCAAGAAAGATCAACAAAGTTTAGGATGCAACTGTTATGCAATGTAAAATTTAACTCCCATGCAAAAAATAAAAAAATTGCGACCCGACAAAATAGTCAAGTCTTTTGAGTGTGCCTTCAGTTAGGCATCTGAATTGGGAAATCATTGCAAAAAATGCCACTAATGAAGAGATCTAGAAAGTCCTGCAATGAATCTGTATGTTGATTGAGAAAGATACCAGAATTGAAAAGAAGTGGACAAAGATAAACTAGCTGGTGACACCTCAAGGATTGACATTCAAAAAATGAATGAGATGGTTCAACCTTCAAGAGGCAATGCCACGTAATTCCATTTACAGATAAATTGGTTGGGTACTCTTACAGTGAATAGGCCTTAAACAGTCGCAACTTAGAAACCGAAACATACTCATCTAACTCCAAACCACTTGATGAGATGAGTCCTGCCAGACTTGCTAAGTCTCAAGCCCTAAACTCACTCGCGTGTCTGGGTTTGAAAAAGCCAAAAAAAAAATCAAAAAAAATCAGCATTTTCACTCTACTTTTTTTACTTGTAATTGCCTCCACCCTAAAGGTAACTTCATTTCATTTTCGAGCCAAAGGAGATGAGGAGATATTTGGGCCAAATTTGAATTGCATCGTACGGAAACCAGCAAGGAGTTTGAGCCAAAATCGACCGTTCAATTGCATTTGGGCAGGTTTGCAGCTACTTTTGGCGCATCTAGAGATATCTACAAAGGATAGGAAAGAGCTAACTATTAGTTTCAAGCAAGATTTAAGAGGTAAAATTGTATTTTGAAGTTTTTTTTTGTTGAACAAACACTGGATATTTTTGTTTAAAAAAATATAGTTTCATAGTTGCAAACTCTACATTTTTTATATTAGTTTAATTATAAACCACAAATATTATTTTTCCTATTTATATCATTATATGTTATTGCAGCATTCTTGAGATTTATAAATTGTAACTCTAGGTGTTCTTAATAAAAAATATATATCTAGTTTTATAATTGCAAATCCTATTCTTTATATAAGTTAAATTTTAAACCACAAATGTTAAGTTTTTTCTATTTATATGTTATTGCAGCATTCTTGAGATTTATAAAATGTCTTTATCACAATGTCTCGAACCCTAGTTAGAAAGGACCCTTGCTGGAAACATGCTATTATTCCCCTTGTGCCTCCTAAGGTTATGTGCAAAAGTCCTAATGCAATCATGAAGCCATTTGGCAGCAAACATAATTAAAAAGAACCAAAGAGAGGATATGGTAGCTTTTAGTGGAAGTGGAGAATCTTCTTCCATTCCTACATTTCATTGTGGTAGTGGCAGTGGCAATGGTAGTGGCAGTGTTAACATTGAATGAAGGAATGAATGTTTTTAATAACGTCCACAAGACCAAACAACCTAGTGGACCTAGAGTTTGTGCATCTAGGTTAGATTTATATGTTTTGCACGCATTTCTCCAAGTTCCTAGCCATCACTTGAGGGGATGGGTTGGAACAAAGACAAACCTGATGGAGCTAAACATGCAATTAGAGACTTTTGGGCATCATTCCCTTCCATGCAGCCGGATAATTCTTTTTTATATTTGTTTTTAAAATAACAGCTTAATTCTTTCTCTTGAGTTTTTATATTTAGAGGTATGTCCAATTTGAATGTAAAATCTCCATTTTACAATATATGTTTTATTTTTTATTTTGTGACGTGTTAGGTCTCCTTATTGGCAAAACATGGTTCAAGGCATTATTGTTTGTGGTGTGAGGTTCAAAGCCCCTAATGATGAGGAAATAAAGGGCCCCATTTTATCACAAAATGTGGCTGATGTGAAAGCCACAATAGAGTAGCAATTGATGTGGAGGAGGAAGGGTTGCACAATCGTGACCAATGGTTGGAAGGATAGTGGAAAAGAACATTGCCAAACTTTCTTGTTTCTTCCTCAAGTATTCAATGATCAATATTTTTATTTTATGCTTTATTGAATCATTGTTTTTGTTTCTTCCGCAGTGGAAAAGAACATTGCCAAACTTTCTTGTTTCTTCCTCAAGTATTCAATGATCAATATTTTTATTTTATGCTTTATTGAATCATTGTTTTCGTTTCTTCGCATATGGCACTGTATTCATCAAAGCTACTGATGCTTCGAGACACACCAAAAATGTCAAATTCCTTTGTGAATCTTTGGAGGGAGTCCTAGCTAAGGTGGGTGAGGAAAATGTAGTGCAAGTAGTTATGGATAGTGCAGCAAATTATGTTGTTGCAGATAAACTACTTGTGGACCCATCATTGCTTTGGACGCCACTTGCTACGCATTGTCCTAACCTTATTGGAGGACCTCGGCAAAATTCCATGCATCAAAGCATGTGTGGAGTTAACAAAAAATATTTGTAGATTCGTATACAACAGTGTTACACCGGTACAAGGGTACGTCGGTAAGAGGGGACGCCGGGACGAGTTTCGGGTACATGAAAAAAAAGGGCCTCAATTTCGGTACGGCGGGGGGACGAGGGGGGGGGAGGGGCCAAGGGTGCTGCAGAGGGGCCAGGGGTGTTTCAATATAATTATATAACATACCAAATTGGTTCTTGAAATCAGAAATACTTGAACATAGCAAAATTTGAAAATTGCAACACGAACATACATACTCATAGTAACTAAGTAACATAATGATAAT
>MU228100.1:4407870-4420155 GCA_018584345.1 Thuja plicata
ATTGTTCAAAGATGAAATATTGATATTCAAATATCATAAAGATGATCATGATTACAATCAACAATGAGTAGCATGATATCAATCATGATTCATGATTCAAATTACATATCAAAATGAGTACAACTACAAAATGTCAAAATCTGAAAATCATCACATCCTTATATGGGACCCACATCCTTTTAGGGTTCCGTAAGAACCAATTAGCAAATCAAATTTTATTTAAAAACTTTAAAAAAAAATGCACTTTTTAAGTCTACCGCCGGCCGCACCCCGTGGAGTACCGAAGTACTGTACCGGTACCGAAGTACCCGACGGGTGCAGCTAGAGTGCGGCGGGGAAACGGCAAAGCTCGGGCGGCGGTGGGGGTACTCCGGTACACGGAGTACCCGTCCCGGGGATGTCCCTATACCCGGTACTCCGAGGTTTTGGGCCGGGTACGCGTCCCCGGGTTACACTGGTATACAATCACACATGGGTCCTCAACGTAAAGAAGCCATTCATAGGGAAGGAGTTGAATCATCCTGAAATAACATGATTTGCAACCAATTTCATCACATTAAAATCCTTGCATCACGCAAAGTGAGCTTTGAGGTGCAGTTAGTTAGTGAGGCGTCGACTTCCTCATTGTATGCTAAGAGCAATGCAAGGTTGATGTGGCAAATTGGATGTTTGATGACAAAAGCTTTTGGGTACCCTATTGTAGAGATTACAAAAGTAAATCTAATTCCAATTTATATTTTTCTTTTATTTGTTTTTTCTTGTTCACACTTTGTTGATGTTTCAGAATAATTGTGATTTTAGAGCCTTGTATAGTTCTCCAACGAGTTGTTGATGGGGAGAAGCTCACAACGGACTATATAGATGAGGACATGGATAGGCCCAAAGAGGCCATTAGATCCACTAATGTCGGTGTTGAATATGAATATCACACCATTTGGGAAATCATTGATAGGTGGTGGCACCTCCAACTTCACAAGCCCCTATACACAGTTCCTTATTTCCTCAATTGAGCATCCAATTGTACACCGACTTCAAGGCGGATGAGGAGTAACTGACTGATCTCTACACAATGATAGAGCGGATGACACTTAATTCTCTTGTTGGAGCATAGATAGTCAACAAGACTGAGATCTTTAGACTTGCACAAGGAGATTTCTTTATCTGTGATATATGCAAGGCAACTCAATCATCACTGCCACTAGGTTAAAATCTATTAAGGGCATAACTTAAGTTTAAAAATAAAAACGTTTCCTCTCTTTCAATTATTAAATGTTGAAAATTTAAATTTCAATTATAAAAACGTTTCCTCTCTGAATTTCTAGGATTTTTCAATTTGCCGAGTTTGTGCCGAGTCTACTCGGCCAGTTCAAGCCCATGTCCAGAATCAGCTTGCTGACCCTCAGCCAAGTCCGAGTCTTGTAACTATGGTCTTAACTATATCAACAAGATCAGACCCTGAGTCAAGTTCGAGTCTTGTAACTATGGTCTTAATTATATCAGCATCATCTGCTTCTGCTCCCTAGAAAGATTAGGATTTAAGAGTTACACCCAAGAGCAGGTAATGGGCTGCTCTTCATGTCCGTGCTCCCCATCCTTCAGATCTGTTTCTGCTCTAATTAAAATAAATTAAATTATACATTATAAATTAAAAACCTTCAGATCTGTTTCTCAAGAAACATCCTCAAGAAATGACTTGATCACCAACATAGGCAAACATCCATTAGTCAACAATTTCCTACGAAAACAGACTAATAGGGATGCTCCCTAACTTAACCTAAGAAAGAAAACCCCCAAGTTGCACTTACAATGAATAAACTAGAGCAGAGACTTTGGATGCTAAAAGAAAAGGTTATAATCTACCATTTCATGAGAGCCCATCTTTTCAACCAGCCACAAGCAAGATCAAGCTTTCAAAGAGGTCAAAGGTCTGCATAAAAATAAGCCATTTCATGAAACCAAGGTCTCCAGCTAGTCTAATGCCAAGGAAAAACTAAAAAAAGGGGATCGTGTTTACACAAATTAAAAATGCTGGCAAAAGAGAATTGCCTGTAGGAGGGACCTCAAAGGAAAACAAAGGGTTTGAAAAAGAAGCCAATCCCATCTAGGAAGACAGAGCCAGAAAATCCTCTGCAATTTTTTTAGTACTCCTTTAAACACACATCCTGAATAACAGATCTATTATTATAAAACATAGGTGGTATAGTCATACACAATGAATGCCACTTTCTCAAAGATGGATAACATAAAGTCATGGATAACTCTACAATCATAAGAATATAGAGATCAAAACATTTTATTACAAGTGCTCAGGGAAAAACCCACTATCCAATGTATTCCTCCCAGGTATTCTCCCATATCACATCAAATCTATAGCTGGCAAATTGGCAAAAGAATTTTGTTTCTCCAGGATCAAGAAGGTACACTCTTTACAACTGGCTACAAGAGAAGAGATGTTTTACCTCATTGCCTATGTGGCAAGAAGATCTCTTACCCATGTATTTTCTTCATCCGTGACATTTATGATGCATAGATTACCTCTAAAAGGAATAATTAATAAACAAATCTATCCAACTAATAATTGTTTATCTAGCCATACCGTTTCAGCAGCCTTCAAGCGCATCATAACGTCTTCTGTTTTGAGTTCCTGCACCAATGCCAAAGGACTCATAAGTACAGTTTATAATATTTTTACTCTACGCCACTAATTGTTTAATTTTGTTGACCTGTTATAGTCAATTATTCATTCACACAAACATGAGATATGAATGTCAAAGAAATTTCTTAGAATTGTTAACATATTTTTTTCTCAATTAATTCCCATAAAAGACCAGTGAAGCTCAGGCATATGCTTATAGGAAGAAAGATGAGATGTACATAATTGGATTTAATGTTATCAAAACTACAATGCATATGTTAATTTGCTACAGTACAACCCCGTGAAACCCTAACTTGCACAAAACATTTAGTTCTATATAGGTGGTTCTGGCCTCCCCTCCAACTCTTTCTTCCTGTAATATTATAACTGGTAAATACCTCAAATAGTTGCTAAAGCCTGAAAGTAAAACACTCACCAACCAATGTTCCAAATATGGAAGTACATAAAACTCATAAAGGTGGGCATACAATCCACAAAAGTATACAGCCATATATGAAAATTCATAAAAGAAGAGTGTTACATAAGGCATCAGCTCAAGGATACTGTTTGCAATTGTTTGTACTTTTTTTTGTTTGCAATACATGACTTTCTATTTCTGATAGTAATCCCTAATAGCAAAAACTATGGATGTGTTTCAGACTGTAAATCAATAAAGTTATTATTCTACATATTGCTTTACATTTACAATCTGTTGTGTGAAATTGTGTGTTTTGGATTAGGCTCGTGGTTTGATAATCTTTCATTGGATCTTCCATATATGACTACCCATAATAAATGATCATACCTACTCAACTACACATGCCCCATTTATAAAAGGAATGCTTTGTCCCTTAGCAGATTGGTATTAAATACAAGTGTGCACGTCTAATATATTTCCCATCTACCTACATTTACATAGAACCCACCACGGTTTAGAGACTCATCAAGTCTGTGAAAACTCACGTCAATGCACCATCCCGATTAGTTCCAACTGAACAGAGGGGCAAAACTCACTGGAAAAGAAGGCATCAGGTCAAGCACGGCTTCTACACAATTTTCTCGTGGTCAAAGTGTATTTTGGGCATCATTTTCCCTATTAAAACCCTACCCCGACGCAAACAACATACAGTTGATTTAGGCAGCTGTAGCAGCATGTTCGATCAAGTTCGTTAGAATTATTTTGCACCTTCTTCAATGTTTCGTTTAGCATCACCAGTATTCTCCATATTTTGGATACGGCAGTTAAAAATAGATTTGAAAGATTAAAGAAAATAAATTTAGCGATTATCTTCTCTGAAATTTTTTATTTTTTACTTCAAAGTTTAAATTTAAGTTTTAGTTTATATCAAGTTTCAAAATTCATACATTTTTGTAAGATTAAGAAATTAATTTGCAATTACAACATTATTACAAATTTATTAATATTATTCATTGTTTTTATTTTTTTAATATTTTATTATTGTAAATTTGTAAGTTTTAAAAACTAGTAACTTATATTAATTAATATTCATTATCTATATGTTATTTATATGTAATATGTCTATAGAAAAATAACAATTGTTTGTTATATTTATAAATTTATCTCATAAATATAATAAATGTAGTGAAAATTATTTACAAATTTTCAGCTTTAGCTCAATGCTAATGTTATTTTTTTGTTTTGATGCCAAGCCATGTAGTTATATAAGCCCCTGAAGAGGTCAAACAAGAGACAATAGCCCTCCTTGCAGCACTAAATGAAAAGAAATTGGAGAGGGCAGAGGGCAAGGCAACAAGCAGCCATACAAGAAGCCATTGCTCCTAATTTGTCAACGACAGCTGAGGTGGATGCGCGACACATTATTGGCTTTAGTCGTGGTCCATGTGTTCGTGGCCAATATTCCTCCTCCGCATCAAGCAAATTCAGTTTTTTTGTGCCTAGAAATGAGCCAGGATCATAGCCTTCATTGGAAGCTACTGAGTGCAATAGGCAGGTGTACAAGGAAGTAGAGAAGGCCTGTACAAACTTTTGGTGTTATAACAACTTTCCCTTCAATGTGGCAAGGAGTTCATATTGGGAGCATTTGGTGACAGCATTGACAATTGCTATTTACGTGAAAAGTTGCTCAAAGATGCTATTGTAGGTGCAAGAGAAATTGTGTAAATTAAAAAGATGCAATGGCAAAAGTAAGGGTGCTCAATTCTTTCAGATGGCTGAACAGATGGCAGTAATTGCACTCTTATCAATTTCATAGTGGTTAAAAATGGTGTGATGGTTTTTCTTAAGTCAATTGATGCCTCCAAAATAATAATGAAAGTGGAAAATTTTATCTTACTATTGGAGGAGGTTATTTTAAAGGTGAATGTAGAAAATGTTGTCCAAGTTGTTAATGACAAAGCAGCTGCATATGTGGCAGCCAGAAGATTGCTTCAAGAGAGGCATCCATAGTTCTTTGGACCCCTTGTGCAGCTCATTGCCTTGACCTTCTTTGAGAGGACGTAAGTAAAATCGATTGGAAGAAACCAATTGTAGAAGTAAGAGATATAGCAATACATACATACATACATACATATATTTATATAAATATATATATATATATATATATCATAGGTTCTTCAATTGATGAAAGAGCACAGCAAGAACAAAGAACTCGTGTGATCGGGAGCCACAAGGTTTGCAATAAATTTACTAACCTCGCAAAGCATGTTTGTTAGTCAGCCATGGGTAGACAGCTTACTCAAAGAAGGCTGATGGAGAGACTATTGTAAAAACAATTTTCAATGGTGAATTTGCAGCTAAAGCATTAGAGACTTTCAAGGTAACTTTAACTTAATTTAGTTTTCAAATCAAATCCTTTATTTTTAATTTTAAACTTTAAAGCTATTTTCTTTCTACTTTGTGCTTTGTAGGTGACAGTTTTTGATGAAGGTCTTGCGCTTGGTGGATGGCAAGAAAAATGTGATGAGATATATTTATGAGGCAATGGATAGGGCCAAAGTGGCCATCCAACACTACTACATGGGGGATGCAAATTGAATTGCCCCTATTCCGGACATCATTGACTGGATGTGGAACAATCAACTCCCCTAACCCATTCATGCAGCAGGGTACTTTCTCAACCCCAAGTTCTACTTCTCTACTAGCTTCACAGATGCTAATGGTGAGGTTATGGAGGGCCAATTCACATGTTTCGAGGGGATGACACTTACAGGTGCAATAAGAGACCTCATCCTTTTAGAGCTGCAGAATTATAAGGCAATAAGATAAAGCTGAAGCAGACATTGATATGGTGGAGTCACTGCCACCTACCAGCATGGTGGAGCCACTGCCACCTACTTCTATACCAAGCAGGGAGCCAGATTCAAGTGTGAGGATCATATCCTCTACCTCCCATTATTTCTCTCAAGCGGGTAAGACGAAGATGTGAAAACTTGTAATGTCCAATCGGCCTAGATATGAAATTTATTATGATGATTTTCAAATACAATCATTATAAATTCAAAATTGTTATTAGTTAGTAGCTAGCTCTTGAATCCAGTTCCACTATCCGGCTGCATATGATGATGCCATTTTGTAATCCATATGTATTCAGCAATCAAATTTAATAGAACACACTTCCTCATGGTTTTTAGACTCGTCTGATACATTTTTTAATTGAATTTTGCAAAAAGAAAGTGTTGTATTAAAATATTAGTAGTTTTTAAGTTGTTGAATTTTCACCGAGTTTTTGCCGAGTCAAACAAATTTGGCTTGCCAAGTACTCTTCAAGTCCATGTTGCAATCTTTGTAACCCACAGATGCATAATAAGCCCACAAGCCACAACTATATCAAAAACATTATCATGTTCTGGTAAAATTTAGCCCAACAAGAGTTACAGACATTTTTCTGCATTGTAAACAGTTCTGCCATCAAAACAGTGGCACCTATATTCAGGTGCACTTTTCTGGCTGACTGAATGCCCCTCTATCATGCTCTATATTTGTTTGTAGAACACAGACTTCAGAAAGATAATTTCTACGCCATTTTTAGAACGGTCCTGTATAGCTGTTGGCATCTCTTGGTTGTTCTGGACAAATCATAAGACATTCCCTTGGCTTTTTAAAGCATTGGATCCAACTGTGAAGTCCTTTTATGCTATAATTTGCAAAGTTCCCAGACTCGCACGAAATTGCCAGAACTCCGTGAGTCACGAGCCGGGTTACCCTGGATGAGTCACAGGGACCCGGACTAAGACTCAGCCAAGTCTGGGCTGTGACTCACAAAGTCATGGCGAGTCCATGCTCGAAATTGCCAAGTCCCAATGACAGGACTCGGTCAGCAGACTTGTCTTTTTTGCCCAAAAAAAAACATAAAAAGTTAATGTTTTAACTTACTTTTTTTTGTTCTATTTTTTTATTGCAGTCCTGAAAGCATTTCATTTCATTGTATTGAGAAGAAAATAGGAGAAGTGAGATTAGAAGAAAAATAAGAATCCATAGAAGTGCAACCAGCAGGGAGGTAGAGCTAAAAATCTTCAAAAAATCACATTGGGACAGCATAATCCTTGAATTTGGAGCATTAAAGAGTCCATACCAGCAATTGCAAAGAGCTCTCATCTCATTTCCAATTTGTTGTATGAGGTAATTGTGAAATTTTATGGACTTTTGGGTTTTTTGTTTTGTATGTTATGATAAATAATCTTTATTGTTTTAACTTTTTTTTTAAACTTTCCAATTCTTGAAGTTGAATGTTTTCCTTTCAAATCCAAATTTCAAACTTCAATGAAAGAACAATAGCAAACCTTGCTTTTTAAAAGAAAATTTGTAAATATGTATTTACAATTTTTTCTAAAAGAAAAAAGTAGGATTTGCTCACTTTTCTTTCTTTGAAGCTTGACTTTGAATTTGGAAGGAAAAGAATCAAGATTGAAGAATTGAAAAGTTTTAAAAATCCTACATTTTTTTAGACAATCTCTATTTTTTTTGTATTAGTTTATAAAACACAATACACAAATGGTATTTTTTTTCTAAAATTATCTTATTGCGGCATCTTTCACGTTTTGAAAACCATATTTTTTCCCAATGTCTACTCCTACTCCACCTCAACCTAGGGCTAAGAAAGTTGGTCAAAAGGATGCAGCAAATGTAAATTTTGTAAAGAAATTAATAGTGGTGGCATCAATAGATTTAAATACCACATTGCCAGGATACATGGCCATTATATTGAGTCATGTCTTAAAGCACCTCCCGAGGTTGTTTGTGCATGTTATGTGCAACTAGAAACATTTGAGGAATTAAAGGAAGCAAAGAAGAAGCAAAGGGAGGAGTTAGCTAGTATTGGTTCTTGTTCCTGTTCAACCCCATCCATAGGTTGTGTTGGAGAGGGTTTCGTCCTACTTCTTCTGCTAGTGCTAGTGCTTCTACTTCTGCTCCTTCTAGTGGCCCTGTTAGCTTTGGTCTTACGGTTGAGAAATCTAGGTTGGACAATTATTTTGTGTTACACACTACTCCTGGTTCACAGCCCTCGCTTGAGAGCATGCCTTGGAACATAGAGGTCTATGATGCTGCAAAAAAATCAATTTGCAAGTTTTGGTACTTTTGCAACATTCCATTTGCTGCAGCCAATTCATTTTTATTTGATTGTTTTAAATTTATAATTTATAGTTTGACCTTTGCTTTGTCTAATGAATTGTTATAATTTTATTACACATTTAATATATTTGTGACATGTCTCCTTACGTGGCAAGGCTAGATATCCTAACCATTTGTGGGGTGGGGTTTAAAGCCCCTACTGATGTTGAGTTAAGTGGCCCCCTTTTGTTAGAAATAGTTGAAGATAAAAACAAGCTGAATTAGAGGGCCAACGAGTGCTTTAGAGCAAAAAGGGTTGCACCATCATGACAGATGGTTGGACCGATAGGAGGAATAGGACACTCCTAAAATTTCTTGTTTTCTACGGAGGTGATTGATCATTCTACTTCCCTAAATGCACTGAATAAGTTGGATTTGATGTAGTGATTAATATTTGAATTTTGTAATTTACGATTTATTGATTGACCATTATTTTGCTTTATTATGAAGATCCACCATGTTTCTTAAGCCCATTGATGCTTCCTCGTGTGTCAAAAATGCCACATACTTATGTGAGGCTATTGAGGAAGTCATACGTGAGGTGGGGGAAGAAAATATGGTTCAAGTGGTGAAAGACAATGCAGCAAATTATGTTGCTACAGGTAGACTTTTGATGGAGAGACACGAGAACATTTTTTGGTCTCCATGTGCAGCACATTGCCTTGCCCTTGTATTGGAGGATATTGACAAGCTTGAATGGGTAAAAACATGTGTTGACAAGGCCAAAAACATTTGCAAGTTTAACTACAATCAGCATTGGTCCTTAGCATAATGAGGCAATATATGCGGCAATATATGAGGCAAAAGGAGTTTGTCTTGATATCACAAGATTCGCCTTGAATTTTATCACATTAAAACCCTTGATGCAGTCAAAGACAGCTTTGAGGCGCATGTTTGTTGGTGAGGAGTAGACTTCCTCAACCTATGTTGTGAGCACTACAAGGATGGAAGTAGGAGATTACATTTTTTATAAGGCGATTTTTTGGACCCCTTGTGTAGAGATTGTATAGATATTTTTTTATAAATTGTACATTATGTTTTAGTATTTACTTTTAATTTATATGCATACTTTTATTTTGTTAGCAACTTTGCAATTTTTTTTATTTTCATTCACAGTTAATTGTTACTGTTTCACAATATTTGCAAGTCACTGAGTCCCTAGTAGTTCTCCTACGAGTTGTTGATGGGGAGAAGCCCTCTATGGGCTACATATATGAGGGCATGGATAGTGCCAAGGAAGCCATTAGATCTGTATATAGAGGAGATGAGAGTAAGTATTGTCCCATTTGTGCGATAATTGATAGGAGATGGCACCTCAAGCTTCACAGGCCCATCCATGTAGCTGCTTATTACCTCAATCCAACATAACGTTTCCGCCCTGATTTCAAGGCAGATGAGGAGGTTCTTAGTGGGCTATATTTAGTGGTACGAATGACTACTGGTGATACTAATATAAGAACTACACTGTGCGAGATAGAGGCATTTGATAATGCAACAGGGGATTTGTTCAGTACTCAAATGTGCAAAGTCACTCACACAAAATTGCAGCTAGGTAAAAATATATGTTAAGTGCATAATTTGATTTTATAATTTAGTCTTAAAGTTGGAAATAAGACTAATTTCTTTTTCTTTTTCTTATTTCAGATAGATGGTGGCAAATGTTTGGGCCAACAACCCCAAACCTTCAGAGAATTGTCATCCGGATATTGAGCCAGCCATGTAGCGCTTCAGGTTGTGAGAGCAATTGGAGCATGTTCGAGCACATTCACTTGAAAAGGTGCAATATATTGTCCATTGAGAAGTTGAATGATCTAGTATTTGTTCATTACAACCTTCAGCTTAGAACGAGTCAGATTATGAATGATGACTCCATCTCAATCACGCTAGAGGAGGTCGATCCAGAATCTGAGTGGGTCACTGAGTCTACCGATCCTATCTTTACTGAGGACCTTGAGTGGATTGACCAAGCGGATAGAGAGGTTGAGGTTGTGGCCATGGCAAAGGAGGATAGAGCACGATTAGGCACAGGGACAGCTGATGTTTGTCAAAGTGGCATCTCATAGTGATGCAAGGGCTTCCGAGGGGCATAACTTTTGACCTAGAGATCCGTTTTTGTTGAAATTTTACAGGTGGCTTCGTTAGGAGTTGTTTGGATTGTCGACTGAGCTCAACTCGGTAGGTGGCCTTTTCAATATTTTTTCGGGAGCCAGAAAGTTTGTTTGGACCTCCAAATTTAGCTTTAGTGTTTTTTTCAATTTTTTAGAAATTTGCTTTTTTTTAATAACTTCAAAATTATGTTCCAAATTTCAAAGATTAGTTGGCAATTTAGCTCATGTTAATTTAGGGAACTAAAGTCAGCTTTCTAGGATTGATTTGAAACTTATCAAAAAATGTCAAAATTTAATAATTGTGAAAATCTGCCAAAAAAGGTAACTTTCGGTTTTTTAAGTTTTTTAGACTCTTCTTTTATTTAAGGATCAATTGATCATTGTAGGAGGTTGGTGAATGGAAATTAAAGGATTTACGAATTTACCTTGAGTTCTGGTTATTTTTATTCTGTAATTATTGAGTTAGCTTGAATGTGTATGTGTGTGTTGCATAACACAGGCACAGACTATGGTTGTTTTGTCATCCAAGACCTACCTTAGACGCCTTTGGAGGAAGGATGTAGGCTCCTCTAAGGATGAGGATGAGGCTGAGCCATAGACTTGTTTTTGTTTTCACATATGTTTGGAACATTTGATCATGATGTCATGGATTTCATATTCCATGAGATTTATATACATTTGACAATATTTATAATTTTATATATCTATGTTTGCTATTTGATTCAGCTACAATTTGTGTTTGTACTTATATGATCGATGTATATTTATGTATGTTTTATCGAATTAGCTTCTATTTGATGATGTTATTGTGTCTTGAAGCTTTATTCAATAAAGGGTGCACAACACAAGTTTTAAACCCTTAAAAATTTCTAAATTTCTTGGGTTTTTTCACTTTCACGAGTTTTGCCGAGTCACGAGTCACAAGTCAAGTCAGCCTTGCCAAGTCCAAGCCGAGTCCGAGTTTGGGAACTTTGATAATTTGACAAATATTTGTCTGATTGCAGTTGCTCTCCTCTACTGATACTTCTGTTGTCAACTAAAACAGTACTGGAATGGGATGTATTTAAAAAAAATAGTTTGGTAAACTATGGTGGTGCCATAGAGATACTATAGTGCTGATCATAATATATGATGGCATTTCCAACAATGCACCCACCCACAATCCTAAGGCACGAATTTAAAGGCTTAAGGACACATCATAAAAAACAAGCAAATTATTAATAAAGCACAAATATTTTATAAGATTCACCTAGAAAACGTTACAATAAATCATATAATGTTTAAAGTACCTAGGAAAGTGATGCTGTTATTATGATGTAAATTTGAATTCGAGTAGACAACTTGTGACACATATCTCATCTTTAGATATGATGGGCTCTATGGATATCATTAGTAACGTCTCTAATGAACTTGTTTAAGTAAAATTTGGTATAAGTTGGCCTAACATGTATCTGATTGGAAGAGAATTTAACCAAACCATAGGATTATTAGGGGAGAAACTATAAACAAGGCATCTATTGATGTAAGGAATCCTGGAAAGATATTGAATTATATATAGATTCTCCTAGCAAGTGTATTTAGAGTGATCTCCTTAAAGGGCATTTTATAATCTCAAGTATCTTGAATATTAAGGTATGTTGATGGTTGTCACAAATTTTTGCATCTTACCAAATGATATCAAAAGAGTGATTGGTGCAAACTCAGAATATTTTTTTACAAAATTGAATTTATTTTACTGGAATTTTTTAGAATAAAACAACTACCTTGCAGTCCATTATTTTTTTAATGGTAGATTAAAAACTACAAATATTCTGATGCCAATAGAAATGGAATGTTGTGAGATTTCCAGAAAGTGATCACAGTTGAGCATCCAAGTCATATTAAGAGTTTTATAACCTCCAAAATTTGGCACTCCAAACATGCATAGCTGTGTTTGTTCAGTCATGGCAGAG
>MU228100.1:4420236-4454364 GCA_018584345.1 Thuja plicata
TCCAAGTCATATTAAGAGTTTTATAACCTCCAAAATTTGGCACTCCAAACATGCATAGCTGTGTTTGTTCAGTCATGGCAGAGACAAAAAGGAAAAAAAAACTGTATCTTGCAATACAAATAGGCAAAACCAAGTGTTGTGTTTAAACACTGTGAAGGAATTTTTCATATCCACTAGCCTACAAAGTAAATATTTCCAGAATTTTTGGAGGAAAGGGTAACTTATAAAGGTGCATTTTCTTGAAAAAAAGAATAGCGTGATTTTCAAAAATAATTTCTTTTGGATATTGGTTCTCCTTAATTTCACAAGTTTGACCAACTGGCATAGAATCATTATGGCTAGTAATTGATGAACCAACATTCTTGCAAGGTCAGAAAAGAAATAAAAAGAAGTGGAAGAGGAAGAAAAAACAACAATATGATGAAGGAGAAGCAATTATCTATCAAGGAATAAAACAAGCAATTGTTTATCAGAAGAGAAGGAAATCAGTACAAGTAATCCATTTGCAACCAGAAAAAGCAACAAGCTGATGAAGGAGAAGCAATTATCTATCAAGGAAAAAAACAAGAAATTCTTTATCAGAAGAAAAGGAAATAGGTACATCTAATCTGCTTGCAACCAAGGAAGCTTCAGGGTTGTGTGATTTCATCAACATTACCTTGACAAAGTGGTTACACATTCAGTCAAAGTACATAAAGAAAGAGCATGTATTTGGTGAGAAGGTTCACAGAACACAAGATATTTCATTGTACTTAACAGTAAAATAACTATTCTTGAAGTAGGGCAACACCATACAACACACCTCAGAAAAAAAAGCCATGCCTAATATTTCTCTCCTATCACAAACATATTCACCTCCTAATAGAGGGGTAAGTCATTAATCTCAAAATAGGACAATTCAAAGCCCGACATATATAAATTTCACAAGTTACCCATATGCCTCAATGTAACTAAACAAAGAGAGTGTGTCAGGTGTCAACATCTCCACAAACCCATGAAGTCATTTGCATAGGTACTGTTGATTATATTTGGTCCTATGACTCAAATACCACTGTTTGATTAAGTGATATGAAGGATTTAGGCATTGGAAAAGTAAAATAAGGTTGTCTTGTCTTGTCGTGTCAAATAATTTTAGAGGGGCAAAAAATAAAACCTTTTTCTTTAGAGATTTGGCATTGGTTTGGCATTGAAAGAGTCATCCTTTATTCTTCCCATGGAAACTACATCTTGCTGCCCTGTGTAGATCATGTTGCAGAAGCAGTAAAAAGGTGCATAGTGCAGGTTCAATGTGGTTGCTTCTCATATTTAGGCAGGTATGCTATGTATTGCTGGAGCTTTAAAACACTACAGAGATATTCAAGGGATTTGTATGAAGTTTTGATTTTGTACAGCTGTTTAAAATGTTGGAATTTAAAGAGATATCTGAGCAGCATACGAAAAGACTAAGCATCTCTCATAGGATGCATTCACATGTAGAGGGTCAAAATACTGTCCAAAAGAATGTAGGAGTTTTTTCTCATATATACAGTTAAGACATTCTTAAACCCTAGCAGTCCAAGAATCCCTAAGAGGTTGTTGAAAGGCCTTGTCAAGTGCTATGCATAACAAGACAGTGAGGAGACAATCTACTGGTGACAGTTAAAAAGCATCATTGACAGACCTCTGATAAAGATATGAAACCAGCAGTCATTGTTTTGGAGGATTGACCATAGTTATATTGCCACGTGTAAGAGGAAATCCAAGGTAGTCATAATACTTGTAGTTAACCCAGGCAATCATCATGAAGCTGTGCTTATTTCATCAAAGTTCCAAACAATCAAAACCTACTATTTGCACAGTGGAGTTAGGACCTTCCATTAGCCTGTCTTGACTCTTGAGTGACTTCCATTTGGCAAACACCAGTTAGTGTCCACAAATGTCACTGAAAAGACGGCAGATGCTATTAACAAGAAGTAATTTTTTGCCTAACTCTAACATCCATCAAACCTAGATGACAGTCATAACTCGTCAACAATCTACGGATGTCAATGGCAGTGATTAGTGCTTTATGAATGAACAGTAAAAATAGCACTTTCAATAGGCAGCAGGGTCTATTTATATCACATATGACAGTGTGAACTGTGAACCAATGCATGAAAGTGTAAGAGGGCTGTATAACAATCTTTTGTGGTATCAAGAGTCCATTACAGTGTGGGGACAGTTTATGAGAACGGGGCAGTCATATAAAAGGCAAGGTTATGAGAGATAAGGTTAGTCATAACCCGTCAACAATCTACAGATGTCAATGGCAGTGATTAGTGATTTATGAATGAGCAGTAAAAATAGCACTTTCAATAGGCAGCAGGGTCTATTTATATCACATATGACAGTGTGAACCAATGCATGAAAGTGTAAGAGGGATGTATAACAATCTTTTGTAGTCCATAACAGTGTAGGGACAGTTTATGAGAACAGGGCAGTCATAAAAAAGGCAAGGTTATGAAAGATAAGGTTATCTGTGTCAAGTGTTAATGGCGTGAAAGTTCATGGAGAATGCATAGCAATGTTAGAAGAGTTACTTACAGTCAACAATGGTTAAAGCAGTGAAAGACCTATAGAATGTCTATTAAGACTGTCAAATGGAGGTAGACACTAAGAGAATATACTAAACTCTAAGCTCTGAATAAAGAGGTCTTGGATTAAACGTTGAAGGTAATTAGAGAGGATAGAAGAATAGCAAGGTGATAGATCTGTTATATCAATATGCCATTATCTGCATGAAGGATATTCTAAGTCTCTTCAAGAGAACACATTTGAAGACAGACTTGTATTTACTGTATGTAACATATTTTATTAATAAAGAAACCATGTTTTTTACCTTCTCATGGCTGTGTTTTGTGTAACATGATGAAATGATTGATCCTATATTGTGATGAAACTGATTGTTCTTGATTTGTAGTCTCATTCCCTTACCTTTATGCAGTAGTAAATTCATTTGCAGGTCATAGTTTGTGTTTTATCAAGTTCATGCAAGATTCAGTTGTGAGATTTTATGGTTTTGGCTTCTAGAAGCCACTTGTCACCTCTTATGAATGTTGTCATAAACTTCATACATCTCTATGAAATACTTACATAGAAAATATGTCAAATTGTGAGTTTTGTATGGTGTGTTGGTCTCTTTAATCCTACTGTGTATGCTTAAGCAAGTATAAGTCATTAAAAATTATGGAGTACCGTCTCGTTTTCAAGCTTTAAGTTGAGTTTTATGATTAGTTTCTGTCCCTTTGCCTTGTTGCAGCATTAAAGTTACTTTTAGATGTTACATTAGTGGAACCGGCCCTCTCTGGAGATTCACTCTAAGTTTTAGACCACCAACAGCCTAGGAGTGTTTAAGTTTTGTCAAATGGAAGGAGAGTCATCACGCCACTCACCAAAGGGTGCATTTTATCTTCACAAAAAGTGTATAACATAAAAAGCTTACAGAAAGCCATTAAAGTGCATTTCACTTTTCAAGGATTTCTCGTGATAATTTAGAAACTATAAAAAGACATGTGAGGAAGCATTCCTTTAAACAATAGAAATAAGCTTCAAAACCCTGATTGAATAGAAACTCAATACATCAATGGTGCTAACAGTACCTGGGGTACAGCACAATCAGCATGAACAGGGTCCCAAACCACAGCACACGAGCAGTCCCATTCTTCATTTTGCACTTGAGAGAGAGGAGCTCTGTTGACATGAGTAAAGTGCCACAGAGAACACAAGTTAGTGCAAAGAAATGTCAACATATTAAGTTTTTCTGCTCTATGCATATAATGGTAATGAACCTGCTATATCCACAAAAAAACCTACTTTAAATACAGAGAAATAATCTCCATTTTTCTGTTAAACAAAAAAACTCGATGGCACCTCAATTCTACCTGTATGATGGTAAAACTGACCCTAGTGCAAATATGCATTCCTTCACTGCAACATGTTTAGACTTTGCTGTTTCTGGATTCAATTGTGTGAGAGTTTTCATGTTAAAAGCTCTCATACAATCGAACCAGAAACAGCAACAGTCAACATTCTGGATTGTGGAAATCTAATGTCATGAATTAAAAGCATGTGCAGAATGGTCTATCTCATTGCCTTATGTGTCTATACATTCATTTTCTGATTTGAACAAAAGCATTTTCAAAACAATTCAAAGTTAACATGGGCCTTCCAGTTACTACTTCTCATCTATATGAGGGTGCCCAAGGATCAGATTAGCACATCAATAATTATGTCATAAGATTCCAATCCTTATGTTTTAGATTACACCATCGCTTGCATGATTTGAAATTGTGAAATATCTTTATCAAAGGATTGCTTAAGCTTGTTGCCAATTGTTTTTCCTCAACAACTTTACATCTTTCATGGATCTTTCTGCACATGTTAAACGGTTGAATCTAAGCTATTAGCAAGAAACATATTCCAATATGGATCATCAGCTATCAACGCTTCTTCATATCCTTTGAACTTTTGAAATCCCAAATCTTTTTCTAAGGGCAATGATAACAAGTATAAGAAAAAAAGGAAGAAACAATATCAATGTCCATAAATGACCAAAAGCAGGCCAATAGTAATAGGGAATACACCATTTAATAGAAAGTTCTAGAAAGACAGATCCCTAGAAGTAAAATAATTGAAGTACATTAGACAAAATAAAGCATTGTACCACTAACAACTAGTAATGAATGGTAAAGGAGAGGCCTAAAGGAAATCTCATCTAATATCACTATCTAAGTCTAAAGTGGAGGAGTCATCTGACCCATTATCAATCACCATGGAAGATCTAATAATACTTGCTTTGGAGTACCCAAGATCAAAAGGACTAGTCTAGGAGACCCTTGGAGGCCACAAAGCAAACTTGTACTATGGGTCCCACCCCTATGGTGTAAGGGCCAATTAACAAGTAGTAAATTTGTGTCAACCAAAACACCCTATGTCACTTTGGCAGGAATGAGTAGAGCCATGCTACTAAGGGAGAGAACCAATCTAGGTAATCCAAATAGTCCTGATGCACTAAGAGAAGCACAACTAGACCAATCTATCAACTTTGATGTGTGAAGTATTGGCATCTAAATGGTGCTTTCCATTCCCTATCGCCTAAGTGGGTTGGAAAGCAAAGGTGATCAACATGGGGGCTTTAAAGCCTCTGTGTCCCCTTGTGATCTACATCAAAGGGTGATTCCATTGGAAAGAAAAAAGAGTTAACCATTGTGAGGTTGAATATCTAAAGAAAGTAGCTAGAGTAGGTAGAGTATTGTCTAAGTCTCTTTTAAGCAATGATATCTTCCCTAGAGATAATAGTAAATGGAGCATCTAAAAATTAAATGTTGCATTTGTCTCCAACGCCTACAAAGAGAAAAGATGGCAAATCAATCCTAACAGGGTAAGTAGTGATCAATTTCAACCCATAATTAGTGAAAGCAAACTTTCATCTAGCCTAAGGAAAATCTCAAGACGTGGGACTAGTCAAATTGGAAAGAGTGAGGACGAAATATAATACCAACAATCAATTGGAAGGAATTCTCGACATAAAAAGCTAGCTCGGTGATGAGCAGCTCAAGGGAGGGACATAGGTGGTTTAGATATACTAATTACACATGGTAAAACCATGAGCTAAAACTATACATGGTAATTAGGAAGCCATGAGCTAAAACTACCTGAAATGTGATCTTCAAATCTCAAGATATGTCCACAAACTAAAAATAGCATATTCCTTAGACCTATCCTAGGTTGTCATTATTCACTCACCAACTTGAGCCTTTTGTTTCGCTCCAATATCTTCATTCAAAGATAGCTAATGAGCTCATAACATGCATCATCAGTTGGTCTACATAATCTCCATCCAAAGATACTTTATGTCATGTCGTAAGATGCATCATAAGATTGTCAGCAATGTAACTCCCTCTTATGGGCCTCTTATTGACCATAGATGCTCTAACATTTATGATGTGGGAGGCCTAACTTCAAAAGACTGTTCTTTTGACCAAGGAAGCCATGAAAATTGCAATGTAAATTTTGAAATATCCTTACTTTAGATTTTTGTCAATAGCAGGTAAAAATCACAATTTATTCATGAGGTTTGCATAGACTGGTCAAAAATTTATTTCATACAATAAGAGCACCAAAATAATCAAACTAGTAAATGATTCTCAACTGAAGACTCCAACTAATGTTTTAATTTCAAATGATGGATACAAAGCGTACCCGTTTTTTTGCATGATGCCCAGGTCTACAAATTTGATAACTTCTGATATAAATCAGACCCAAAAACAACTTCTACGGTATGATATGCTTCTGTAGCGAATGTTCGATCTGAACGTGTAGTAATTGTGAATCCCAGATGATAACTACGTTGCCTTCTGAATAGAACCAACAGATTACTGCAGACATGGAGCTACGTCCAGACTGTTACTTACAGGGTTTCCATCATGTAACTCTCTGGTAATCGCAGAGAATAAAGTAAGTGTTGAAGAGATAAAAATCACAAATAAAACATAATAGCATAATCAATGTCTTCTAATTGCCCTCAATCCCCTTTATAAAGACTCCTTCCAAAAAGCAGTGAACTCCATAATTCCTAACTTTTAGGTGACTTGACTTAAGCATTAAGTTTACCATTTAATAGAAATCCCTCCAAGAATAAGTCACCAAGAAAATTCATTTATAACTTAAAGTGGCCCCACGTCTATGATTGAAAAATAGGAACTTAAGGTGTGGCCCCATAATGAATAATTACAATAATATTTGTTGGGACTTTAGCTTTTTGGCCTCTTATTAAATTAATCATTTTATACCCTTATTAATCCCTTGGCTCCATATCGGGGACATTACAAATCTTCCCACCCCGAGATTGCTTGCCCCAAGCAATCACCAAAATCAAATTTGATTAGGATCATGTACACCATTTAATTCTTGGATCCCAAGGAAATCTTGGCGCATCTTCGAATCTCCATTGCTCTAAACTGATGTAAACATGATAAAACCCAAGACTATGAAGCACACTACCATAATTCCAATGTAGAAGTGTCTATAACCAAACTCCACACCATAGCATCCTTTAAGTACTCTTGTGGGTGAAGAATTGAGTCAACGAAAGTGCAAAACCACTGTTATAAGTTGGAACAATGTTCGTATATGACCCCACATGAGTATCCCTATACACAGATGAATCTAGATTAGTAATGTCATTAAGCATAATGACTACACCAAGATCTGGTTCAAGGTTGAAGCACTTATAATAGATGTTGAGGAAGTTGAAGAACTTAAAAAGGCACTAAATATATCAAAATCTGATTCATTAGATACCACTGAAAAATGCCGACTCCCAAAAATAAAGAGATGATCCATGTTTCTCCACAGAACCCAAACAGTTGTTGTCCCCAAAGTACTCCCAAAAAAATCCATGATAACTACATTGCCTTCTTAATAGAACCAATAGATTACTGCAGACATGGGGCTACGTCCAGCCTGCTGCTTACAGGATTTCCATCATGTAACTCTTTGGTAATCGCAGAGAATAACATAAGTGTTGAAGAGATAAAAATCACAAATTAAACATAATAGCATAATCAATGTCTTCTAATTGCCCTCAGTCCCCTTTATAGAGACTCCTTCCAAAAAGCAGTGAACTCCATAAATCCTAACTTTTAGGTGACTTGACTTGAGCATTAAGTTTACCATTTAATAGAAATCTCTCCAAGAGTAAGTCACCAAGAAAATTCATTTATAACTTAAAGTGGCCATGCGTCGATGACTGAAAAATGGAACCTAAGGTGTGGCCCCATAATGAATAATTAAAATAATATTTGTTGGGACTTTAGCTTTTTGGCCTCTTAATTAATTGATCATTTTATACCCTTATTAATCCTAGGTTACCGGGTTCGGCCCCTGACCCCTCCAGACCCGGATAAATTCGAACCAGTTCGAGGTCCGGGTCTAGTTCGACTGTGTGTCTGAGAATTTCGGGTAGGGTTCGATTTTTTAAGACCAAATTCAAACCCGGGTTGAGATGGCTTGAACCCGGGCGAATTTCGCCAAAAAAATGAATTTGGTGCGAATTTCGCCTGCGGTTTCACTTAAAACGTTTTTTTATGGTGTATTTGTGACGAATTTCGCCCGGTGAAAAATAACTCTCGATGCCTAGACCCCGCAAGGGGCACTGCCCCTAGACCCCGTCTTGGGGCTTTGCCCCCAAACCCCCATTTAATAATTTGGGGTGAAAACTGCGCCAATAAAAGGGGAAAAATTAACCTTCGAGTCTTATTAGGCTCCATATAGAAGATGATGATGAAGAAGAAGAAGAATATCAATAAATTATTAATCCATTAGTTGAACTTCAAACAACGATACTTGAACTGATGTTCTGATTTATTTTTAATGTTTTGAATCTTTTATGTTGAACTTGAACTTGAAGTATATGATGGTGTGATAATGGATTCATGATTCATGATGCTATGATTACAAATTTACAAGTGTTTTTATTGTTTAAATGTTTACTTTTTATGATACTTTGTGACATTTTAATCTTAACTCATGCTTCTAGGCTGCATAAATATCAAAATATGTATATATATATATATATATAAAAAAAATTACATATTTTTGTACTAACAAACCCAAACCCAAACCCCTTTTCAAAATTTTGGCGAACTGGCAAACCGGTTCTTTGAACTCGAACCCGAATTCGAACCCGAACCGGCATCCTAGTATTAATCCCTTGGCTCCATATCGGGGACATTACAAATCTTCCCACCCCGAGATTGCTTGCCCCAAGCAATCACCAAAATCAAATTTGATTAGGATCAAGTACACCATTTAATTCCTAGATTCCAAGGAAATCTTGGCACATCTTCTTCGAGTCTCCATTGCTCTAAACTAATGTAAACATGATAAAACCCAAGACTATGAAGCACACAGTCATAACTCCAATGTAGAAGTGCCTATGACCAAACCCCACACCATAGCATCCTGTAAGTACTCTTGTGGGTGAAGAATTGAGCCAACAAAAGTGCAAAACCACTATTATAAGTTGGAACATTGTTCGTATATGACCCCACATGAGTATCCTTATACACAAATGAATCTAGATTAGCAATGTCATTAAGCATAATGACTACACCAAGCTCTGGTTCAAGGGCTGAAAAACTTATAATAGATGTTGAGGAAGCTGAAGAACTTAAAAAGGCACTGAATATATCAAAATATGATTCATTAGATGCCACTGAAAAATGCCAACTCCCAACAATAAAGAGATGATCCATGTTTCTCCACAAAACCCAAACAGTTGTTGTCCTCGAAGTACTCCCAAAAAAATTCATGTTTGGCAATGTAGAGCAATCATTAACCAACAAAGTATGTATTGATAATCCATGAGTTAGGATTGGAACACTTTTGTTCTTATACTCATGTGCATACCATAGATCGTAACCCAATTGAAACCTAAACATTTGCAACTCAAAACCAAGTATCTCTGTGACAACTTCTCTATACCTTAGTTCATAGGCCAGCTAAGACTCCCCTTCTCCAAGTACATACCAATCAAAGGCAATTGTCTCCATGACAGGTGTCACAAGTCCTGGAATTAAGGTAGTCTCTGACTCCATCAGAGAATCACCATCATGATAGGTTTGTACCTCAACACAAGTAAATTCCTTAAACTCTCCATCATGTCTTCATTTACCCTCAATTGGTTTTCCAGTTATTTGACTTTTGAGGTCCAACATCTTCAAACAAATGTTCTAATTTGTCTTCATAATCATGCCATTCAAAAACAGCTCCCTTCACAACATCTTTCCCACAAAACTCATGTTTTGAAGTTAACCCAACACTATGCTCAATCAAAGATTTACCAACACAACAGTTAGTAGAACCATTTTCCTCGTGCTCCTCTTCAAATACTGATACAAAATTAGAATGTAAGCAATCAGAATTTTCAACCTTTACCTCATACTTATCAATTTATGGTCCTGCCTCTTCAAGGTGTTTCCGTTGTCCTTTATTGCATCTCCCTCCAAGGTAGGCTGCTTCTTCACAAGAGCCGGTCTATGACGTGGATCCAGCTGAAAGTCACCTATTCCCTTAGCTGTCATAAACTGATCCGTACCTGCACCTTCTTAGCTGTTATGTGTTTTGCCAACCAACAGTTCTTCCAGTTCTTCCATTTCTGTTTCCACTGGGTTGCTTCCAATCCCTTCCACTTGCTGTCCAGAACGACTTCTTGTATTGTACCATAAGTGCTGAAGAGATACAAACCACAAATAAAACATAATAGTATAATCAATGTCTTCTAATTGCCCTCAGTCCCCTTTATAAAGACTTTCCTTCCAAAAAGCAGTGAACTCCATAAATCTTGACTTTTAGGTGACTTGACTTAAGCATTAAGTTTACCATTTAATAGAAATCCCTCCAAGAATAAGTAACCAAGAAAATTCATTTATAACTTAAAGTGGCCCCATGTCTATGACTGAAAAATAGGAACTTAAGGTGTGGATTTTATATCCTTATTAATCTCTAGGCTACATATCGGGGACATTACAAATTCCAACAAGAAGTGGTCCCGAAGCTTCCCTGGAATTGTTGGTTTGGTTTTGCAGCAGAGTTATTTGCATGTAGTTTCTTATCACCAATCTAGACGGTACCATTGTCGATGTGGATATAGTTTAATATCATGTCAAGGTATGGACAGAATGAGTGCTCATCAAACCAACTCGAGTATGTTTTGTCTAAAGGGAGCAATTTAATTTCTAGTAAAGTAATTAGTTTATCCTTAAGAGGCCTTTGCATAATATTAATGTAGCCTATTACATTAGCTTGATTGAAAGATTTTTTATTTTTTTGTGCACTCCAGAAGAAGACACTACACCGTGATTATCATAGTGAAACAATGAGGAGCACTCATACTGAGCCATGTTATGCCAATAGTTAGACAATGCAGTACACAAATATGGAAAAGAATTGTATTTCATTCAAACTATTTTCTCCGTGTTGGTTGCAAGTTTCCAATGAACAAAGGTTGGAAATCTGTGAGAAGAGAGTTGGTATCTCCATTTCCCTGCTTGCAAGGGGTGAGGTTAGAGAATTTAGGTTTTAGGCAGACAGGAGCAATAAACAATATTCAATAAAATGCAGAATAAAAGAGACTAAAATAACAATTCACAATGACAAATAAATTTAACATAGTTCACCCAATGAGGTCTACATCCACAGAAAAACAAATGTCCAGTTTCTTTATATTATCCAACGAAGAGCAAATTACAATCTGATGATATTCACATTCCACAACAACTTGTTTATGAAGCCTTTGGCAATTTACAAAGGTCGGTTTATATAACCAAACAATAGCCAACCCCTTTCTATCCCACTTCCATTCCCTCACTAATTGATTTGGGGGAAAAATTGGGTGACAAAGCACCAAAATTTAAGCCCAATAGCATGGTCAGTTGTCACATAACAACAATCTCTCACTCAGAGACTGATCAAGATTCTCACCAAACAATCTCCCACTTGGAGACTAATCATGTAGCAACACTGCTGCACCTACAGCTCCCACTTGATTCATGCACCTAGACTAGGTTTGTTTCTCATTTCCACTATTATTATGCTTGAAGGCCAACATTTGCTAAGCAAGAAATCAGTTTCTTGAATTACTTGCCTTTGTTAACATATCTAGCTAGTGTGTAGCTTTTCCAGCTTCAATAGTCTATTCTCTAAATCTGATCGTATTAAATGGAATATGTCTATGTTTAGTCTTTGAATGAAGGGCTGAGTTATTTTCAAGATGAATGGCACTCTAACTATCACTGTAAAAGGTGCTATTCTCATGAGGCTTTCCCTCCATAAACCTTTGCAAATAAATCATCTCTTTACTAGCCTCTATAGTAGCAAAATTTTCTGCTTCTATATCACTTTCTTGTTTTATCTGCCTCTACGAGTGCAACAACTTTTTGCAGTCATGAAATCCAACTCATTGTTGCTCCATCTATAGTCAATACATATCTTGTGGTAATTCTCTTTCTTTTAATATCACCTGATAAATCTGAATCAACATATCCATATAGAGTAGAATGGGAACCTCCAAAACATGTCCGAATGGTAGTACCTCTTAAATACCTAAGAATCCATTTTACTGCATTCCAATGATCGTTTCCACAATTATACATATACCTTCTCACAACTCCCACTATACGTGCAATATCTAGCCTTGTACATAACATGTCATAAATCAAGTTGCCAACTGCTAAAGAGTATGGACCCTTGGACATGTAGTCCACCTCCTCTAGTGTCTTGAGACACATCTCCTTAGTCAAATTAAAATGTCTGAGCAAAAGTGTACTAACTAGCTTTGCATCCTCCATTTGAAATCTTTTCAAACATGTAATCACTTTAAAAAATGTTAACGCATGAATTTTCCTCTCTTGTAATTCCCATACCAAGGATTTTGTTGTACCCAAATCCTTCATAGCAAATGACTTTGCTAATTTTTGCTTAAGTTTATCTATATGGCATGCTTGATGACAAGAAGCATGTCATCAACGTATAATAACAGGACAATATAGCTACAATTATCCAATCTCTTAAAATAAACACAATGATCAAAATGACATCTAATGCAACCATGTTTGGCCATTGAACTATCAAATTTCAAATACTATTGTCAGGGTGCTTGCTCCAAGCCATACAAGCTCTTCTTTAACTTACACACTACATCCTCTTTCCCTTTGACCTCATATCCTTGTGGTTGTTGCATATAAATCTCTTCCTCCAAATCGCCATGGAGAAAAAATCTTTACATCTAATTTTCCAAGATGCAAGTCTTCTATAGCCACGACTTAAAATATATCTGATGGAAATCATTTCAACAATAAAAGAAAATATTTCATCAAAATCTATACCTCTTCTCTGCAAAACCTTTTACAGCAATTTTGGCCTTGTGTCTTTTTTGGCCTCCGTGTTCTTCCTTTCACATCAGTTACATATATTTAGGACTTCTCCAATAACCATGCATAATTTAAACCCACTAGTCTCTACAAACCTATTCTACGTTATTTGTATTATTCTCTTCACACATTAGTTAAATACACATGCTATTCAACAATTAATAATGTGAGATGCACACTAAAACCCACATGCAAACTAATTCCTAAACTTTTAACTATTGTTTAACTCTAATCCATGTCTCATTACTTACAGACAAATTAAAATTATATGAAACAAATATGCGGTGTTACAATATATTATATAATTAGTATAAAACCACGGGCCAAAAAACCACCCATAAGGACACAAAAAAATGTCAGATAAGGGTGTCAACTCAAAACAAGTATACAACACATCTGAAAATTTAATGGATTTTGTTTCCAAGCTTGGTTGCCCTAAGACGTTTACAAACTTTGTACTGTTTCCATTCACTTATGTCATTCTGCTGATTTCCAAGCAAGTGATTTAAACTCGAGTGTGAATGCGTAACACTAAGTTTCAGTATCACATGCTGGTTTGATTTGTTTCCATGGATTGACTCCAATTTTGGTCTTTTATTTTGGGACCCAAAAAACCTAGATTTATTCAACAATGAATGTGTCCTTTGTATTTGATTGCTGTAAAAACATTCCATTTTAAAATATTTGACATGACCCGTTCTAGGAAAAAACAATTCAGCATTATTGCTATACGAAAAAAACTGCAACCTGGCTCATCAAACAATATCCTTGAGCAGAAATTACACACCAACATAAATTCCATGCAGTCACTAAAACACTGTTAAAAAGACAGCCACGAGTGGCTTAAATTGTTATTCAACCAATTCATATCTCTAGATTAATAAGTTGTTAAAACAAGGTACTCAAAAGAAATCTAGAACCATCACAATCCTATAGATTATGGCAGCGCTTTCCATTTCACTGCCTGAACCCATGTCCACCAAACATGTACAAATATCCATGCGACAAGAGAAATATGTCCAATAAGTATAGATGCATTAGAATTGTCAGAAAGATGAAATCCACTAAGATGTGCACATCTATTAAAGATATGGATCTACATCAACTTTCAATGGCACACGAAGTGTCAAGAGGAAACAGAAGAAACAAGATGTACTCGTGAATCAAGGTTGGGAGGTAGGAGCTGCCCATGGAAGTATTGATTCCCCATGAGGTGGGTGGTCAGATATAGTTGGTCAGAAGCACACAAAGAAAGCATGCGAATTCAAGCACTTCAAGCAAGAGAATGGACTCCAGCCCCAGTCAATTGAAGAATTAAAGCACTTCAAGCATAGTCCATCAGCCATTGACTCTCTTATTCCAATGTCTATCCAGAACCCATCCCCTACTTCCATCCTCCCAACCAAACAAGATTTTGTCACGTGAAAGAAGCTCCTTACCTGCGCCATTTTCCACAAATTATATCCTTCGCCTTTTCATCATCTGAGCATGTTCCATCAAAATAAATCACGTTTTGACACTGAAGCCAATTTTCCATTGAGCCAGAAAAAAAAGATCTGGCAGGTTGCCAACCTTTTGACCATTGTCCCTGTAGTATGGATACTATATTTAGCTATCGAAACATGTAAAGAAACTTAACTTACAGTCAAAGCAAACTGCTAAGCACAACCTTATAACTCATAAGGTTGTGTCCTAATAACCACTCACATTTATCAAGTTTTGCTCTGGAAATTCTTTTTCTAACAGTTCCCCCAGATATAACATCTCTGCATCACTAAATTCATAAAATGAATTAAAGAAAAATCATAAAGTTAAACAAAATAAAAGTTTATTTCAAGCACTGAATGCACATTAAAGTGCCAAAAGACTAACATTGAGCACTGCAATCAATATACAGACATATAGCATTACAAGTGAATGTAAAAAATAGTTGAAAAGTGATGCCAATATCTGTAACTGCAAAGTACACTATTAGTCATATGGTGCTAATCTTATAAGATCATTGATTTAATAATTTATTACTGCCAGAAGATTCCAATGAATAATAAAATATTCAGTAGCAAGGATATGGATCAACAACCATCTGCTAAATTACTTGCAAAACAGATGAAAATCCAGATACAGAACTTCCACCACTACAAACCAAAGTACTATATTGCCTATATGCAATACCAAGAAAGCCAAAATTTTCATAATGAAGTACACAGCTGTAATGATGAAGATGAAATTCTAGACAAACTACACAAAAAAGATCTAGAAACATAATACTGCTCCGTTTCAATCAACAATGATAATCAAAATAGGTACATATTGGAACTAGCAGTCAAATAGCTATTTTTTTCCAACACTAATAAACTGAAAGTTGAAACAGGTTGTCATTCTGTGGGTCATTGTAGGTGTCATCTTTCTCAGAAAATGGTATATTTCTCAACGAAACAGTAATTGTATTTTGTGAATTTTTGTAGACTGTTACTTATTTGTGTCCAACACTACATTCGAATTAGCAAGACTTCAAAAAAAGAAATCTTATTAAAATGTAGAATTTGAAAAATTAAACATAAATAATGAAATAACCCTACACATGCAAAGACATGCAGCCTGTTGCAATAATCACTTGCATAACAAAACAATAAGTTTGAGAAATGATAACCCACCATAAACAATGCTATTGCATTTTGAAACTGGAGAGTTGCCAGAATCTCATGTCAGTAGCCAAAATTAAAAGATTACTGCAGTTGAAAACAGCACATATTTGGAAAACACCAATTGGATTTAAAAAGGCATTGATAACTAGGAAAAATCAATGATTTCAGAAAGAGAAAAAAAACGAAAAAGGTTACCATTTCAAGAATATATCCCCCAAAACAAACAAGAAATAAGACTGCAACAACTTTCCTGATTAGGTAAAAAAATCCTGAAGTTTATTCTTTTTATACCGGAAAACATTTCCATCACAAGTTAATGGTGACCACTCTCCTATAGAAAGTTTTAATTTTCAATATGGTTTTAGAGTGTTGGACCCTACACCATGAGGAATGATGGCTACATATATATCAAATATTTTAAAAGCTAAAACTGCTTTCAAACATATTGTTTACACTGGTTATCTCTTCACCAAATAAAGTTTTAATTTTCGATATAGTTTTAGAGTCTTCAACCCAAGACCTTGAGAAACGATGGTTACATATACATCAAATATGTTAAAAGCTAAAACTGCTTCAAACAAATTGCTATACCGGTTATCTCTTCACCAAAATAAAGACTCGTAGATGCAGTTCATTCTGAAATAAATTTCCGTGAACCAAAACAGTTACAAAAGTTCGGCAGTGGATTTGTGATGAATATGGCATCCATTTTGTGCAATGCTTTCATTAGAAAGAGGCAACCTTCAAACAAACCTGGATGATTTGGAACTGTAAAAATGAAACATGGCAAACTTTTCTTCTCAATGCATTTTGGTTTCTCTATTGACGATGATGTAACCAACCTTTCAAAGAGATAAAGTAACCTCTGACATTCAGAGTAGCTTGGCTCTTTTAAGACGGAAATAGCAGAATCTTCACAAGTTGTTGCAAGAGCTGATGCTATATCTCTATGCACCTTTGTGGCAAGATAGCATAGAAAGAGGAACCAAAGAAGGTACGTGGATGGATGGGAACCATAAAAAAAAAACATGGCTACAAAATTGTTGCTCGCAACCCGTGTTCCAAGATCCTCAAAAGAGTTAGAGTGGCTATCAATGGCTCCTCTTTTGATGAGGCCACTAAGAGACGTCTTCTTCCCTCTAAAGAAGTCACCCCTCGCATTTATGGCACCCCTAAGATCCATAAAGCCAATGTCCCTCTGAGACCCATAGTGGACACCATTGGTTCTCCTACTTATGCTTTAGCTTCGTTCCTTGCCAAGTTTATTTCTCCCCTTGTGGGCAAGAGTGATTCTTTTATCAAGGACTCTACCCATTTTGGGCAAGAGTGATTCGTTTATTTGTACCTTCATTCTTCCTCTCATCATCATCCTAGCCAAAAATTTGGGATTCTTAAAACCCTCACTTTGAGAGCCCTTCGTATCTGTGATGAAGACAACATTAACCAAGAGTTATCCCATCTTCGTCAAGTCTTCAGGCTGAATGGGTATTCCAACAAGCATATTTCTAAAGCCTTTCGGCAAGCTAGATCCTCCCATTCTTCTCCTAGGCCCACCCCTTCCCAACTTGTGGCTCCCCCTTCCGCATACCTTCCTTTTATTGAAGGCATCTCCCAAAAAATCTCCAAAATTCTTCTCAAGAAAGGAGTCCATTGTGCCTTCAAACCCTTGTCCACCTTGAGAAACCATCTCCCCCCTCTGAAGGACTCTAGAGACGCCTTTTCCGAATCAGGTGTCTACAAAGTACCGTGCTCCTGTGGTTCCCCCTACATTGGGGAAACTAGTAGATCTTTCTTGACGAGAATCAAGGAACACAGTGCTGACATCAAGCACGAGCGGGTGCTTAAATCTGCCTTGGCAGAGCATTTGTCTTCAACCAAACATCGTATCTGTTTGGAAAACACTCAAATCCTTGCCAAGGAGGACAATTTCTTCAAGAGGGAGATGAAGGAGGCTATAGAAATCTTCAATCACCCCTCCAATCTCAATCGCGACGAAGGGTGGGCTGTCAGCGTCTCTTGGCAACCTTTATTATCTTCCCTCAAGAACCACCTTCATCCTCCTCAATGACCCGCGCTTGTGTTTTTACCCCTTCTCCCTCCTTTGCGCCCTTTCTCCCTCGAACCTCCCCTTTTTTGTCCTTCTTTTCCCCCTTGGTTCGTCTTTTTCTCTTGCCCTCCTTGTTCGGTTTGGTCCTCTCTCTCTCTCCTCCTCGTGGCTTTCTTCTCTTGTCATCTCACCCTCCTCTCTTGCTTTTTCCCTTCAGGTCTTGTGGCCGATCCTGCGTTTGGCCCCTCGCTCTTGTCCTTGATTCCCGCCCCCACTGTTTGTCGTGTTTTAGTTGCACTCTTGTCTCTTGGTTCGTGGTTGCTCTTGTTCTGTTTGTTTCCTTGTTTCTCTCTTTTTCTTTTGCTTGGTCTTTTATTTTATTTTCTCGTTTTCTTATTCTTTTGCATTTTGCTTTTCTTCTTTTTCTCTTTCGTTCTTTTGCTTGTTGTTCTTATTTTTTGCTTTTGCTTATATATATATATATATATATATATATATATATATATAATTGCTTGCCCCTTTTTATTTTTATTTTATTATTTGCTTTTCTAATTATATAGATATATTTGTTGCCTCGTATTATTATTTAATCTTATTGTATACTTATATAATTCTATACACTTAGTTATAGAATCTTATTAAATATTTATTTTTGTTCTCTTGTTTTTTGTTTGTGTTTCCTTTGTTGGTTTTTGTGTCTTCTTTTTGTGTTATTTTTATTCTTGTGTTTTATTTTATTTAGTTACTCTTTTTCAGGCTTGTTTTGTTTTTGCTTTGATTTTTGTATTTTTATTTGCTTTTTATTTTCAATTTTTATTTTATTAATTTCTTTTTTCTCGTTTTGGTTCTTTGTTTGTTGTTATTATTATTATTAATTATTATTATTATTGTTATTATTATTATTATTTTTATTATTATCATCTTTATTATTATTATTATTTTTTTATTATCATCTTTATTATTTTTATTATTATCGTCTTTATTATTATTATTATTATTTTTCTTATTATTATTATTATTATTATTATTTTGTAATTATTATTATTATTATTATTGTTACTATTGTCTTTTTATTTTTATTTTGTATTTTTAGTCTTTGAGGTTGTTGTCCTGTCCTCTCTTGGTTTGCGTGTTCTTTCTCCACCCACTCTCCTCTTTTTATAGATTCTTGGTCTGCAACCAATTCATTTTCATTCTTGAGCTCTCTCATCCTGATGCTAAAAACTTACACACAATCTTCCCCGGAAGCATAGCAGTAAAAAACCTGTTCTTATCAATGCATCTCCTCTCCTTCAGCAAAGTTGATGTAATCAACCTTTCAAGGAGATAAACTAACCATTGCACTACAGAGGAGCTTGAATATATTGTTCCAATAAGACATACAGCAGACAATATTGAGCACATAGTCAATCAAGATTTGAGGTTTATAAAAATATTGTTGAATCTTGGTAAGTCGGTGCAAATGCTAGGACACTGCAGCTCTCTGTACCCTTTGTGGAGGGAGAGCCTCTCAAAAGTAATACCCTTATATAAATTTTCTGTACTGCTTAACATAATACAAAATTCAAAGTTTCCAAAAGAAAGAAACAAAGGTCAATTTTCTGCATTCAAAATGCCCACAATTTTGGGATCAAAGCTATATGGATAAACTATGTTCAACCAAGTTTTCAAGATGGGGAAGCTAGGGAACTAGGGGCCATGTTTCAAGGATGAAATTCTTGTTGGCCATTTTAGGGGACAGCAGAGTATGGCTGTTAAAAAATAGGGAAATGTTTAAAATATAAAGAAATTCAAATATTAAAATGATAGCATCTAAGCTGCCAGATTCCTCCCTGGCAGCCCAGGGTCGCGATCCAGTCCGGCCAAAAGTCTGGTCCAGATGCGGGCCATCCAAAATTTGCCCTGCGGCCATCAAATTCACTCAGCAGAACCCAGGCCAAATTTAGGCATATTTCGAATGAATTTCTGAGTCAGCAGGACCTTGGGCCGAGTTCTGCCAGATACATGCATTTTTTTTACTTTTTTAAAGTTTTTGTTTTTTTGCCTATTTTGATCAATTCAACCCTCCAACCCTAAAATAGACCACTTAAAATGCCAAAAAGGTTCTGCCAGATACATGCATTTTTTTTACTTTTTTTAAGTTTTTGTTTTTTTGCCTATTTTGATCAATTCAACCCTCCAACCCTAAAATAGACCACTTAAAAGGCCAAAAAGGTGAAGCATACGTCATTTATGCATTTGTGAATGGAAAAAAAAACTCTCGAGGAGTGTTGAAAGGTGACCGTTGCATGCTCTAAGTTGGTTTGTGAGCTATTCGTACGTGGTTTCAAGTGTTGAGAACTCCTCAAAGACATTGAAGAGGAAAATTTCAACAAAAGAAGTAAGCTTTTGTTGATTTTGTTTGTTTAAAAAAAAATTACAAAATGAAATGATCTCTCTAGTTTTATTTTATTTTTTCATTTTGGTTTGTGGCTTTAAATGTTGTTTATAGATTCATATAATGGAAAGTGCTTCTAGCATTGGTAACTCCTAGTTCAAAACAAACCTCTCCGCTATGAAAATGTAGAAATTGTTCAGCAAATACCAAGTAGAGGAGGTTTCATTTGAATTTGCAGCCATTGCAAAGAGGAATATAAAATCTCTTACAGCAGAGTGAAAGCACATTTGTCTAGGCAAGCCAAGAGTTGAAGGGCAGCCTCCACCTAAAACCCTTCTAGCAAACCATTTTGTTCTGAAGTATACTGAAGAGCAAAGACAAGCAGATGAAGCAGTTGGGAATCCAATTGTTCATCCTTTGGAAAGGTCTAAAAGTAAAAAAGCATCAAAGGCCTCTAGCTCTATGGCTTCAATTTCCAATGAACAACCCATAGAAGGCCATCCATTCTTGCATGTTCCTCAAGAACCGGTGACAAATAAGAGAGCAAAGGGGCCCTTGGAAATTTCATTTCACAATGAGGCCAAAGATATTGTCGAGCAAGACATAGCGAGATGCACCTATGCAAATGGATTGGTATTTAATATTGTTCACTCACCGTATTGGCAAAAAAGGGTGAGCAATTAATGAGGCTCCAAGGGGGTTCAAGGGCCCGGTTTATGAGAAGGTGCACACCACTTTATTGGACAAAGAGGTGAATAATGTAGAGGCTTCCTTGAAGTCCATCAGGGATTCATAGATCGAAACAGGTGTGTCCATAGTATCTGATGGATGGAAAGATGCAAGAAATCGTTGTTTGGTCAATGTTATTGCAGTGTCCACGAGAGGTGCAATGTTTTTGAGAGCAGTGGATTGTGAAGGAGAAGTGAATGTCAGTCCATTCATTGCAAACATTCTCATCCAAGCCATTGAGCAAGTTGGCCATCACAATGTTGTTCAAGTGATAATAGACAATGCAAAAATTGTAGGGTTGTTGGGTTATTGGATGAAGACCGCATAACCAAATTTTTTGGACACCTTGTGCTGTCCACTCACTCAACCTAATGCTGCAAAAAATTGGCAAGAAACTTGAGTGGATCAAACAAATGTATAAAGATGCCCAAGAAATCGAAATGCTCATCACAAACCACCGTATGTCGCAAGCCATATTTAGAAAATTCTCAAGATTGAAGCTCTTGAAGGTGTTAAATTTTTAAAAATTTAAATATGTTTGACTTTAGTTTAGTAAACTTTCTATGTTTTTAAATTTAATTTTGATTTTAATTTATTATTGTCTTGATTTTGAAATAGGTTGGTGTGACCTGTTTTCCCTCCAACACTATTGTTTTGAGACGCTTTGTGAAGGTTAAAGAGGCATTGTCTAGAATGGTAACCAGTGCTAATTGGAGAGTATGGAGGCAATATAGTAGTACAAGGGCAGCTGCCATTAAGACAATGATACTAGATGACTCTTGGTAAGATCGTGTTGAGTACCTCTTGAGATTCACTGAGCCTATATTGAGCATAATCCGCTCCACTAACATGTATAGGCCTTGCTTGGGTGAGGTATATGATGGCATTGACTCCATGATTGAGGATATGAAAAAAATCATAAAAGAGAAAGACCAAGATCGTAAAGAAACATTCTTCAAGGAACTACACAAAATCATGGTGGAGAGATGGAACAAAATGACCGCCCCTTTGCATTGAGCCTCAGGTACTATAGTTAGGTGGTCCTTAATGAGTGTAGTACTAGAGTTGCCACATATAAAGATCCTGAAGTTTCTCACGGGTGCAAGGCAGCCCTTCGTAGACTCCTCCTTGATCCCATACGACCTACAGTGAGGTCTGAATTCATAAGTTTCACAAGCATTGATGATTGTGGTCTTGACGCTCTTGAAGACGAAAAATGTTTATGCTCGTAAATGGTGGTACTTCAATGTTAATATATACCAGCACCTACAACCTGTTGCCATCAAAGTTTTATCACAAGTAAGTTCTTAACTCTTAAGATTCTAATTTCTAAATTCTTGTTGATGAATATTGAAATTATATTTAAAAAAATTATTCATAACTCACAACTCTCCAATTTTAAAATTGAAAATTTTGATAGGTTGCTAGTTCATCGGCTCTGAGAGGAACTTGAGCACATACTCCATCCACTCAATAAAACGCAATAGACTACATTCCAAGAAGGTAGAAGACTTGGTATATGTGCATTCAAACTTGAGGCTCCTAACACACAAAGAAAATACGGCAATGCATTGGGATATTGAACCAGAGCATGCAGAGTTGGATGATTTGATTGCCCGCCTTGATGCACTTGCAGTTGATGATGATGATCACGAGCTACATAGTGATAATGAGGCTGCTCCTGAGGCTGAGATTGCTGGTACTGATGCTAGCGGCACTGTTTGTGCTTCTAATTTGCCATAGCGGGAAGATGATGATATGTTTGATGACTTTTGATGATATTTGATCAGTGATGGCTGATTGTTAATGTTGACATTATTATTTTTGAACTGAAACATTGATATGGTGGTGTATTTTGGCATTTTGCTATGTCATTTGGACTAAAACATTAATATATATGGTGGTGTATTTTGCTATGTCGCTTTACTATTAGCATAGTGGTGTATGAACTTTTTTGCTGCATATAAGTGTGTGTGTGTGTGAGTTTTTGTACGGACAAACCTACACCCACCCCAAAAAAAATTGAACGAATCTCAAACCCGAACCAGGACGACTGGCAGCTTAGGATAACATTGCTAAGGAATTCATCATGTACATTATAGATTCTTAATACATAACATTTACAACAAAATGCCCATAGATTGCAAGTTTCTACAACAAAATGACAAAAATGGAGAAAATATGCTGCTACCCCTAAGCTTGCAAAGAACTTGTGCAATCAATAAGCCTATTTCCCTTGTCTAAGGATTGAAATCAGAAACGAGGCTGCCTCAATAACACTGAAATCCTTTCCATTATATTTTGCAAACCTGAAATTCTGCGACTCAAAAACAACTAGAAACTGTTCTTTTCAGTAATAGAAAAATACCATCTTGGTACGAATCCGGCTTGAAATCTTAGGTATTGTTAGGCCTTATTTTATCTTGAAAACCTTGCTATTTTCAATTTTGTCAACATAGGGCTGTCATAAATCATAGAGAAGTTTGAAAATGTGTTGTTTTGCTCCAAAAAAATCATTTTGGGCCTTTTTATTATATTTAGTGTAACCGCAAAATAATTGTTGGCTGCCCCCGGGATAGTCAGGGAACATCACCAGCCATCCCCACAAAGTTCCAGCATTTCCAGGATGTCAAGAGGAATCGAGGGAACGTTTCCCATGTATTCCCATGTCCTTGAAACATGACCCAGTACAAGAACATGTCAAAAAATGCTAAATACTCCATAAATGACATACTCGGCAAGTATACTCAACAAAAAAAAATTGTGTTAATGAGGTTAACTCGCGTAGTTTTTTGGCAAGTACTTGCTGATTTCTTGGCAAGTAAAAAAACTCGCCGAACATGAATCCATCCATTTTTCTCCCTTTTTTTGAATTTTTCTTTTATGACAAATGCTCCACCTTTGATGTTGCATTTTTTAAAATTATGAAAAAGGTGTGCACCATGAAGTTCTCTGATGTTTCGAAGGTCTTCATTTGGGCTCAGTGGCACTGCCCCCAGACCCCACAAGGGGTGCTGGCCCTTGACCTCCATGAAAATGTGGAATATGGAGCCAGAGGAAACTGACCCAGATGCTTCCACTTTACAACATGTTACACGTGAGTTCAAAAAATAAGCACACTTTCAGTTGTCAGCTATCTATTGTACTCATTGGACACATTGGACAGATTTTGTCACTGAATTTTGTAAAAACATTTTTTTAAGAAATTTAAGCATTTTCTTGAAGTTATCGGTTTTTTTTCCAAGTCACAAATTTTGGGTCTGCCATGTCAGAGTCTGCCAACTATGAAATGAACCTCACAATGATAGATGTCAAATGACAATACAAATATGTTACAAAAATAGATGCTGCCATTTTCTATCATGTACTTACTTGGGAACATTGCCAATCCAGTCAGGAACATCTGCCTGAAATGCCTTGCCTATTCGAACTTGTGTTGTGTATGGCTCACTATTTGCCAACATACATGAGAAAAGATCACCTTTATCTTGAGTAGTCTTATTAAAATTTGTACAGGTGTCTTTCACTGCATTTCGAGCACTTTTGTTTTCAGTAAGGGATTTCTTTCCTGGTTTCTTCCTTTTCTTTCTGCAAAATTGGCAATACCAATCATCTTGAGTAGGCGCTGATTTTACCTTGGGATTACAGCATGACATGTGAAATGCTTCATCACACAAATCACAAATGAGAGTTCTTAAATCTTCCAAAGAACCGCATATTTTACATAGTTGTAGACAACTGCCATCACCTACAACACCTGGATGTCCTACAGCTGCATACTCTCTTGAAGACACAAACTGTCCAAGCATTCCACACTGTTTCAATGCAGACACACACCACTCTTTTTCAAGGTCATTCTCTTGAGATTGATGGATAACATCAACAGTTGAAGTGCATTCAGCTAGTTCAGTTATTTCATGTTTAACAGAAACTGTGGTTTGTTCCAAATTGCTATCGGACATTTCAAAGGATGAACTGCTTTGAACTTGTAAGCTTGTAGAATCCTCAATGACCGATCTGCTTCCAGAACTAGCCTCTCCAACTTCAACAATATTCAAATTCATTTTTCCCCCATCCACAATTAGTCCGGAAGATCCTGTGTGATATAATGAAATGTCTTCACTATCAGGAGCCTTACAATCAACATGCATTCTTGCAGAATTATTGTACATTTCTCCATCTAGAATCCTATTTGAGTTACAGTTTATCAGCTTTTTTCCTGACGACGAAAAATTTCCTGAATATCCTCTATGACAAGTGGACATACTTGCATCGCAATAATTTATATCCTCGCGACACTCGGGAAAATTTTCAACTTGTGCTGGCCGAGACAACCAGTCAGAATTTAACATGCCATTAGGCAAACAGTCTTTTCCAGCATCTGTCTGAATTTGTTTTGGCATTAGCGTTACAGAATTACCTTGTAACTTTCTACGTTTATAAACATAATTATTATGCTTCTCTACATAATTTGAGGATTTCTCCTCATCCTGCTCATCTTCAATTACAATAGGATTTTCCTTGGCACCAGTGCATCCAAAATTCAAGGCAGCTCTAAGGGAAAATGGAAGACAGCCTTGTACACTCATTGGCATTTGTTCCTGAGGGACTATTGTTGGACGGCCTGCAACAAAATTCAAGGCAGCTCTAAGGGAACTTGGAAGACAACTTTGTGCACTCATTTGTTCCGAAGCTGCAGTTACTGTTCCGATCATTGAGCTATCTTCACATGAAACAGCCAATGTGCTTGTTGCTCCTTCCATTCCTGCAGTATTTGTAGCATTTATGACCAACAGCATCCTATGGCAACAATTGGCATACTCTGACATAAGATGAAATCAATGCCATTATAAGCATATCCATGCATGAATTGGGCCAGAACCAGGTTCATAGAGTATGATCTGAGAATGGATACTGGGGACTGAAGAAAATTGAAGTCAGATATACCTAATTCCTCCCAATTCTTTTGCAGCAATTCATCTACCTCCAAACTGTGCCAATCTGTGAACATGCATAAAATTAATAAACCCTTACACATGTTTTCAAAATCGAATTAAAGTAGTACGTCCAAAAAGATTAAAGTAACATTACACAAAGCTAAAAATAGAGCCCTGAAATCACATAATCGTACTTTGCAAAAAAGTTAAAAATATAGATGATTTGCAATTTTGCACAAATAGTGCACAACCAGCAAATGAAATCGTGAAATGCAATACCAAACAAAACAGAAAATGATTTATTAGATGAAGTATATTTCATTTTAAGTTTAACGTATCTACAAAATACAAGGTAAGAACAGCCATATTCCAATGTCTCACAATATTGAATAAAACTAAACACAGAGCACATGCAAGCCACTGTTTATACTTAACTAAAAAGGAGATCCAGAAACCCAATTGATTCATGTTATTTGCATTGAAGACTTCAAAAATGCATAGCATCAAAATTAATTGGCGATATTTTGATGTGCAAAGAATGAAAGCATCATGACAGAAGCAAACATAAAACAATCCCTAGTCATTCACTCTTTATTTCTAAAGTATTAGGAGATTATCCTATCATGAACATTAGGTAAACACATGTTCCTTCCCAGCAGGTGCTACAGAGCATAGAAGCAGAAGTCTGCAACTAATCACAATTAATCAACGATTGTTACCAATTTTTTGCCAGTTAATCACGATTACAACCCGATTGATCGCGGTTAAAAATCCTGAATAATCGCTATTGGAACACCTAAAAATGACACAGGAAATAGGCAAAATAACAGCAAATCACCCGGACATGAAGTGGAAGTTGCTACTGGCAAGACGGACATAAGGAAGAAGTCTTGTAGAGTTGCGATGTGAGGAATGCCCAAGAGGCCAGTCTTTCTGACTTTCATCACTATTATATCTTAGAGAATGATGTGTCAGCTGGGCCTAGTGGAGAAAAATGTGAACGTGTTTTAAATCATTTGGGAATTTGATTGATTGCAAATTTTGAGCAAAACATGAAGGTGTTTTAAATCATCTGGGAGTTTGATTAATCATTAAATATTTAGAGGGCATGGAAGTAATTATATAAAAATATGTAAGTAGCAGCAGTTGTTTTGTATAAAGACTTCCCTCCCCAGCCATGTGAACAACAGTCTGGTGTGTCATATTGATCAGTATTAAGCTATTACAAATTATAACATACAGTAGTAAAATTAAATCGAAATGAAACACAGACCTGATTGAAGATTAAGCTTAGTTAAAAATAGAATCTTCCCGATTGGCCAACAAGTCCTTGTATAATTTGTATGAAGGAATAAGCACAGTCTATGAAATTTAAATGGAACTGGTGTCAGAGTGAAATCAGAGGTGGAATTTATTGCTTCAAATGGCATTTGGCAAATAAAGTGGAAAATAACACAATTGTTTGCAAAAGCTGGTCTTCATATGTCACATTTCAGGCAAAACAAGCTATTGATTAGATTTTTTAAGGTAAAGGCAAAAAAGGCAAGAACTGGGATTGAAATAGCTTATAATTCTACAAACTCTAGAAGTAATCGCATGGATGGGGAAGATGGCACACAAGTATTTTAGGGAATCAGGATCAACACCTTTTTCTAAAACGTGGAGAAAACATTAATTCTTTCTTTGCACCTCGCACTACCCGAAGATAAAAGACCATTTTGGAGAGTACAAGATGGAGGAAGAATGTCCATGAACAAGAAAAGAAGGTGATTGCAAGTTTTGGTACTACTCTAGCTTGTTATTCCATGCTGTTAGGTCTCCATATTGGCAAGGTATGGTGGATAGTATTGCAAGTGCAGGTCCTAGGTTTAAAGCCCCATCTTACGCATAGTACAAGATGTTAAATATGTTAACAAGCATCGAATAGAATGAGCTAATAGTGGTTGCACCATTGTCATATGGATGCACAGATAGAAGGAATCGAACCCTCATCAACTTCCTTGTCTCTTGTAATATTGGCATGATATTTTTGTAATCTGTGGATGCATCAATACAAAAAATGTTGTTGCTGTTGGGAGAATCCAAACAAACAAATACCCCTCTAAATGTTTTATTCCATGTGCAACACATTGTCTTGATTGAGCCCTAGAGGATACTAGAAAACTTAAATGGGTTAAGGAGGTATTGCAGAATGCTCACACAAGCAATTTGTGTAGGATGTGCTCTTCTGCAAAGAGCAAGGAGCTAGTTCAACCAGGGGGGTGACAAGATTTGCAACACACTTCCTTGCACTATAGACTCTTTGTCCACAAAAATGAATTTGAAACGAATGTTGATTTCGATGAGTGGATAGCATTTGGCTCCACAAATCAAGTAGATAGCTTGGCAATAGTTAGTACATGTATTCTACTAGTTTTTGGGATGCAACTCAACAAGTTGTCAAGTTTTCAAAGCCTCTGGCAAAAATCATGACTAGTGGATGGGGATAATTCCCCCATGGGATATTAGTATGAGGTCATGGATAGGGCCAAGGAGGTGATGAGGTGTAATGTCCCCTTCTCCGTAATAGGCCATACTTCTTTCAGAGGATGACAGCCAGTCACAGGCTTCAGTGGGCGAATATTTATTATTTGGGCTCTTTTTCTAAAGTGAAGCCACTTTATTTTATAAAGTGATATTATAAAGTCACTTTATGACTTAAAGTTACTTTATATCAAAAAGTAACTTAAGTGACTTAAGTGAGCACCTTTATCCCACATTGCTTAGTTTTCAGTGTTTTCCCTCACTTCGAGGTTATATAAGAAAAAGGTACTCCTTGGGTAAAGCACCATGAATATTATAAACAAAAAGAAAAGTAAATCTCTGGTTGCTTTTGTGACTGGTTTTTCTTAAGGACGTAGCCCCTTGAAGAATTTGAGAAGTTGGACGTAGCCCCAGCATCTCGGTAATAGTGAAGTCATTCAGATTTCACAAGTGAGTTCAAAGTGTAAGTGAGAAGAAAAGGTTATCAGTACTATAAACATTAAAGCAAGAAAATCAGGTACGTTCCAGTTTTTGAAAATCAGCAGACATTGGCATTGCATATCATTAAGGATTTAGCTAAATATTGGTGATTCTGGAACTAATTCAAAAGTGCATTGAGAGAGTAAGAACGTTGGGGTGATTGCTCCATAGTCACCATTCATCGTGGCTGGAGTAGTGCCGACAGGAGATTACATGCAGTGAGGAATATCATAAAGGAGTATCTTCAGCCTTTGAACATTTACAACAAAGGATTATAAGTTTGAAGACAACCGATACTGGGGAGTGGAAACGTAAAGAAGGGAGTCCGATTTGAATGTTGGACATCCCGCGTCTGCTAGTCACGGATGATTGTTGCTATCTTACACGCCTGGGTATCAACGGTAATGTAGGCCAGAATTATTAAATAAAAGTCACTTTATTTTAAATTAAAAGACAATGAAATGGAAGGCGAAGAGACAAGCTGGAAAAGCCAAGAGTTTCTTGGAGATTGCTTTAAAAGTTTATGGAGAGGATGATTCAAGCATGTTCAAATATTGTATTGGATTTGATAAATTTGTTGATGCTTGTCATTAACAGAAAATTTCTGGAGACAAAAACCTTCAGGGATTTGACAAGAGAACTGGACAGAAACCTGGTTCTTCTATGAGGTAGATCCGCGACGGAGTCTACAACTGTGCTTATTTGCAGAGGTCTGGAATTTGAATAAAGGAATTTGTAGATCTGATTTGAGTGAGATATTGTATTCTGAATGCTTTATATAATTCTGAATATTACTGGTAAATGAATCTGTGAATTTTATATTCTGAATAATCACATATCCTCGTGTGGGCTATTCTGGAGGTTGAATAATTTATTTTATGAGCAAATGTTTTAAGGGCTTCAATTCTATGCTTGAGGCGAATTTCATGAAAATGATAAGCTTGTCATTTAACATCATCAGGTCATATAAAGGAGACTTTGATTTAAATTAATGAAGGCTTGATGTTTATGTGCCGTAAATATTCATTCGGGGCCCGATAATAATTTTGGTTCTCTCCTAAAGCCTCTATTAGTATTTCATTGGGTTGCATTTTTTATGAGACCAAACTATAGTGGAGTGAAATATTTGAATATATTATGATATATACTATAGTCGGCCCAATTAAAGTTGTCATGGGAAATATTTAGACATATCATTCAAAACTTTGGAGAATAAAAGGCATTCGTTGGCACCACTTGCCATGTCGATGGTGGATTGACCTATTACCAAGAGTGTTTTTCATGGCAGAGAAGTTGAAACGACACTTAACAGATGATTTTTATTGCCTGGTGAATGTTCTTCCATCGTATGATTGTCGTGTATGAAAAAAATTGGGGTTTCCCTCCTTGTAAAATTTGGAGGGTGCCATATTTTGCAGTGGAATTCATATCTGAAGACCCCAGAGCTATTGTGTACCAATACTGGAGCCGAGCATGTGTGCAGGAACCCAGAATAAAGTCTGAAAGCAATTCTTCTTACATTGTTCTCCCTCTTCCAGCGGGCTCTTGAACAGCAATTCTTGTAAGGATACCAGCGTATCACCTGTGTGTGAGTTCTGGGATCTCTTGGCTTCATGGAGCAGGTGTTACAGAATTTAGCGGCAATCTAGATGAAGCGAATTTATGTTCTTGGAATCTTCAATTTATTCAGTGATTCTCCAACACAATTATACTCGGTTTTGAGCAAGAGCAGTTCCTGTCATGGTAAAGGTGTTGAGTGCTCAGCCATTTCCAGGTGCACGAATATCGTATTCACAATCTCTGTGCACTTCTATTAATATAAATATGGTTTTGTATGCAAACAGTACGTGATAATATGGAACAGTGATTGCATAGCTATGATGCATTATCATTCCTATTTTGCCATTTTAATTTACAAGTTAATTTATCTATAAGTCTAAATCAGTTCGGTAAACATTATGAATGTATCAATGAGCAATTTTGAGCAAATCGTTGAGATAAATAAGTGTTTGTAATAACGTTCTTTGTGCTCTGTTATGATTCTGTGTATACAAATATCATGGCTGCCTGGTAGCAAATATAATTGAATGAAAGCATATATTACCTGTGAAGACACAAGAATTTTCAGTTATTCCCTTCTGTTCAAATCAAGTGGAATAGCTAGCTGTAAGAACATGACATCTAGCCGTGATTCATATGCTCAGTAATAAAGGAAACCAAGTATTTGACTGAGAGGGCAAGTGACAATTTCTGAATCTGTCCTTCACACATGTGTTTGTTGAATGCCTAGGTTATTATTTAAAAATTTGTGGTGAGATTAGGATCAGAACTAGCAGGGGTTATTACATTTTTTTATCACAAAACCAAAAAACTTATATGAATGGTGAGATGTATTTTGAGCCACACATGCAGCACATCTACTTGTGAGAATACTGGGAGTGTTTATAAATAGATGCATTTCAAGAAATGCAAACACCTAACACAACAAATGAATGACTTAGTGTTTGTTCACTACAACCTTCGCTTAAAGCTGAAGTGAGCTCAAAGTTAGACTTTTAATATATACTTGCGGTCAATTGAAATTGCATTCATTATGTTTTTCACTTGTATTGCAAAGACTAATTTCTACATAGACAAAAACAAGTACTATTGAGAATGACAAGCCAATTGGCTTGATGAGATTGATCCAAAGTCTAAGTGGATAGTTATTCTTGATTAATTTCTTGAGCTCGAGGATTTTGAGATCCTACAGAGGCCAACTTGGATGCTCATGATATTGAACATGTTAGGAGAGAGGCTCTTAACTGGGAGCTTCATCATCACAACCTCCTGCCCTTTAGCATAGCCCTATTTGTAGTAGCAAGAGTCATACACTATATTTGAGTTTTTGGAACTTTGTACTTAGTTTGTAGGTCGACTTTATACAATTGTCACCATCTAGTTTTGTTGTCACCATCCAGTTTTGTTTTTTTGTGCTCGGTAATAGTAGTTTGATTTTATTAATAATAATAAGAATTTACATATATGAGAGCTATCATATGCTTTGTCCATGCTTTTTAAAACTTACTGACATCACCTATCCCAAACCCTCGAAGAACCAGCACCCATCCCTTACAAAAAAATCTTTAAACAACCAATCTTCTAGAGCAAAGGTAATACATCGACTATCTAAAGCACTTTCTACATATAACTTCCTATCCAAAATTGGACAGACAAGACCCGACTCCCCAAGCTTTCTACAAATATATGTTCCAAATGTCTGTTAACCATTATGACTAACTACAAACAAAATTTTAACTATCACCCAAAAAGGTTATGAACTGGATCCAAAACTACCATTATTGATTACCATTATGCCTTCAGCCCCATCGAGCTCTCCCTGTACTCCTTGTCATCATTTTCCTGGGCACCTCGCGTGGAAAAACAAGTGAAAGCTTGTTTTCTGCGGTCTCATGCCTTCGAATAGCCGCTTTCAGTTTCTCCCATGCAGCTGAGATCTTCCTTTTATATGCTTCTTTATCCACCTTGCCCATCCAACGGACAAATAGAATAATGCCAAACTCTTTGGCCTACTCCTCATCCTCTATGCACTCTAATATGTCCGACCCCACACCAGGCACTGCTCATTCCAATGTAGAATCCAACCCAAGGAGTAATTCCTCCTCAAACAAAGAAGTAGCCACCCATTTAACCATTTCTATGTCATCTACAATCTCCAGTCCCCATGCAAAAAACATTGATATGGTGTCCACATTTAGGCACCAGCTAAGTTTAATCTCCATAAATTTCGGACCTAAAACCCCAAACATAGCATCAACCACATCATCCTCTTTATATTTCAGCAACACTTGTAACCTTTCCTTCCCAACCGGCCCATAAAACCCTTTTTGTTTCTTTTTGGTGTCAACTATAAAGTTGGCCTCCATATTTAGGTTGTCTTTGTTCTTGCTCCAATACTAAAACCTGCAATTGAATTCACAAAAACCACTTCTACCCATGTTTTAATGCCTTCACATTCTATGTGACTCTCACACATAAATTGTGCAAAGTAATAATTCATTTGTCAGTCGCCACCTGCCTTGAAATAGCCACTTTGCAACCACTGTTGATCATTTCAAATCATGGTCACTGAGCGCCTAGACTCACACACTCGACATCCTTTCCTTAGATTATCAATTAAAATGATTGGACATTTGTCGAAAACCATGCCATCTCACCTTTTGATATCCTCATAACATTTGCCAATCTTAATAAGGAGACATCATCAAAATTACCGATCGCTCGCCGTTCAATCACTAACAATAGATTGGGTTTAATTTAATTGCCCCTATTCAAATTTAAATTTAAATTATTGCATTATTGCCTTCTAAACCTATGCATTGGAAATTACTAAGGTCTTCAACCTTTAGTTCATCCTCCACATCGAATGTAAGTAGCCATTTAGACAATGAATCAGCCTCTTTGTTTCCATCTCTACGGACATGACTAATTTGAAATCTTCTAAGTTTCTAACTGTGTTAACTGCTCAATGATTGCAAAAATATAATTTTGCAGATGCCACGCATCAGTTTATCTTTTTCAATAGCATGCACAATAATGAGTCCACGCATCAGTTTATCTTTTTCAATAGCCTGCACAATAATGAGTCACCTTCTAGATGAATTCTTTTATAACCCAATGATCTGCCCAACTTCATTGCTAGCAAAGCTGCTTTAGCTTCTGCAATGTTGTTTGTTACTTCCGCTAATTTTTGTGCACCTATGACCAATGTTTCTCCATTCCAATCTCGAATGTGACCCCTACTCCAGAAGGTCCCAAGTTGCCTTTAGCAGCCCCATCAAAATTAATCTTTACCCACCCTTCTTCTGCGTTTTCCAATCTAATCAACTCCAAATTTTTACCTGCAACTTTCCCAATACCAACACCACCAATTGTTCTTATCTTTATTCCTGGCCATTTTGTTTGAATTCTCCTATCAGTAATTGTATAAGGAACTTGAGTATTAATATGAGAAGTAGCAGCCCCCACTACTTCCTCAATCATGTGATTTATTGTGTATTTTAATCTCTCAATTGACTCTTTTTTATCCAAGAAAATCCTTATGTTCCGCTCTTTCCACAATTCCTAGATCAGAATAGACGGGTTAAAACTTAACTATCCAAACACTTGATAGCAATGATTTCTTCTGATTTATGGGCCAGCTATCAAAACCTGCACTCAATGATTTTTGTAAAGTGCCTTGTCAACATTCTGAGGCAACCTTACATTGTAAAAGTAAATGGTCAACATTTTCTTTATTCTCCTCACACGAGACACATTTGATTGGTCCTATAAATCCAAATTTCTTTCTTCTTTCACCAGTTAGTACTCCCCTTAATTGCTAGCCATCCAAAAGAACCTGCTTTTGGAAGACAATCCCTCCCCCAACACAATTCAGTTG
>MU228100.1:4454457-4468247 GCA_018584345.1 Thuja plicata
ATCCAAATTTCTTTCTTCTTTCACCAGTTAGTACTCCCCTTAATTGCTAGCCATCCAAAAGAACCTGCTTTTGGAAGACAATCCCTCCCCCAACACAATTCAGTTGGACAAATTTCATCACCATCAGTTCTATCTAAGATCAGATATCCAATCGTCACTGAGTCATTCCCACTTTTTTATCCACACCAAATTATTTTGTCCTCCTTTTGGGTAAAAATAATCTTTCCATTCTGAAATAAGGTTTTCATCAACCCTGTCTGCTGATCTGAGAGTCCAATATTATTCACATTCTTCCATACCCATTCTTGACCTAGCTGACTCTGTTTTAATTCTATATAATCACTGTTTTCTTCCCCCATCTTTGTGAAAAAATATTTCTACAATCATGATACTCTGTTAAGTTCTTAATAGTTGGGAATCCGTTCCAATTGTCATTCCAAAACATAGCATTTCTACCATTTCCAACTTGTCAAGTTATATGATTTGTGATCACAGGTCGGCGTTCAACAATAAAATTCCAATTTGTTGAACCCCTTGGAGGGTTTCTGATTGTCAAAATTTTGTGGTCTTCACCCAAGTCTAAGTATTTGGCCTTCATCACCTTTACCCACGGTAAATCAGGATTGGAATAGATGCTCCAAACCAATTTTGCACGTGTCACCATCTAGTTATTATTATGCACTATGAAGTATGCATTATGCAATGCATTGTAATCAACGATGTGAATATAAACAACAAGCATCTATTTTCGACAATCTATGGGTTAAACTCTCTATTTTATATTTCCTCTATATCTCTATGCTATGGAAATGCCCTTAATTTTTTTATAAAAAAAAGATATTTTTTTAATCAAACACGCACCCCCCCCATTTTTCCCCTTTTTCCTAGGTTTTCATAACATCTTATACTTTTTGTTCGCTGATTTATTCCTTTAAGAGTTTTGGTTGCCATGTTACACAACTGCTTATATTCTAGGTCCTCAATCTTAATTATAAGCATAGCAGAGCAGCCAAGTTGGAGAAGGGTGTTGTTTACACATATGCATGCACTTCTTAGTTGTTCTCAAAGGAGAGCAACGTGATAGCCCAACCCAAGTTCCTTGGTTTAAGCCCGGGTTCCAGCACGGGTGCGATCCAGTACCAATTTTGAGCGGGTTCTCCCTGGGTTCCGCCTGGGAAGGACCCGAGCAAAACCCAGTGAGAACCAGGGGTATCCCAAAGGGGCCCGTGACTGTGGGTGCTCAAAAACAGCAACAATTTGCAATGCAATTCGATAACAACTGACACCATTTACAAACTCCTCCATAGCAACATATGTATGGCCACAAAGAGTATGAGCATAAGTAAAACAAAAATCAATCTAGATTGTCCCTTGAAATGTTTTCAATACAGTCTCACGATCCTTTTATAAACTATAGCCATTTCCTAAGGCACGCCAAATTTAAGGAGATAAACAATCAATTGCATTCAATTCTTGAGCTAGGTAGCTCGATTTTGTTTCCTCCTTAATATGTCTGCACTCATTGCATCCCATGAGATGACATCTTTCTAAGATATTATGTCAAAAAAATCAAGTGCTTTGTCTATGATTTCACATTTTACATGTTTATCTAACAAGACACTTGTAACTACAGCATCTAACAAAAATCCTGCAATCATTTTACTCCATCAAATTACAAATCCAGACATTGAGTCAAGCAGTTCATGTCCCGCGTCTCTGCTTCCATATTTTGTATGCATTTGTGCACAGCCTATAATCATGGTATTCATGAGACGACATCTCTTCAGGGAATTTTGCCAAACAATTCACGTGTTCTGTTTATGCTTCCACCTTTTACAGGCATGTCTACAAGGGTCGTTGCAACAACCTCTAACAAAAATCCACCACTGTGCAGACTTAGAGGATGGTATATAAAAATTTATAATTTTATAATAAATCAAAATGTATTTGAATATATATTTATATCGAACTAGAACCCAAGCAAAAAAAAATTCCCAACCCGTGTGCATCAGTAACTTAGATCAGCATCAAAGGAGAAGACATCAGTTTGCTAAATTCTTATAGTGCACAAAAAAAGTACTACAAAAAATCAATGAAAACAAGATTTGCTAAGTATTATACTATTATCAATAAGATAAATTGACTAAGTGCAAAACTACTCCAACAATATTCAACACAATCCAAAAGCAGTGTTAATCGCATACAACCAACCAACATTTTGAAGAGACTGTTAGAAATGTGAAAAAGATCTTAATTTTTATCTTTATAATCCTTGGTATAGTACCACAGCCACTGACTAGACTCTGCATTGCATCTCTACATTTGCGTAAAAACATGTCTATCCAATCCCAAACTCAATAACAAAATAAAATATTCCACACTGTTCATTACACTTAGAACACTTTTAACTCTTGGATTGCCATTTGGATCAAATATGTCAGAAAATTACCTGCAGAATCTTCAATTGAATTTTTTTGTGTCCTCACATTGTGCTGCACAGTTTGTGGGCCAGTTGCCACATCTACAATCAGTGACAGAGAAAAATTTCAATAAATCATAGAGCATACCTACACAATAAATTAGAAAAATGAACAATAAATAAAAACTACAAAAACCATTCCAAAATGAAATAATTAAGTTGCAAAACCTTCTCTTGTCTTCATTGTGCTGCACAGCTTGTGTGCCAATATGCACATCTACAATCAGGGATATGGGAGAGTTTCAATCAACTATACAGTACACCTAAACAATAATTTGTTTTCTAAAATGAACAATAAACAAAAACTGCCAAGATCATTCCACAATAAAGAAAAACGAAGTTGCTATTGGAAGTACACAGGCCAAAGGATGGACCTGTAAACTACTAGAACCTAAGGAGCCAACAGCCCCAAAAAACTTAACAAAATATTGAATATTTGGTTCTTAATAATTTTAAAAGTGAAGTAGTTTGGGCACAGATGGAGAAGATTTTTGCAGATTTAGGGTCATTTTGTTGAAACCTTTCAGGAAAAGCGCCTTAACTTGCATTTTCTGTTCCCCCAGTAGATGTATCTAACCAAAACAATTCTTGTAGCATCGGAAAGTACTCTTCTAAAGCCGTCTCACACGCAATCACAGTAAAAAACCTTACCTGTATTAAAGATTTTACGACCTCAAAAGGTTAGCCTTCTGGAACTGCTTGAGTGTTGTATTTGCAATTACAACTTGAACAGAAAAGGAAAACCTTCTGTAATGTCCCTCCCTAATTAAGGTCCCTATATTTTAATAATTTAATTAAATGCTAAGACTACCCACCTTAGCATTTAACTATTAGCTGATATTTCACTTGCGTAAATATAATTCCTATTTTATAAAGTAGCGAAGTATTATCTTGTCATTAGTAGGAAATTAATTAATGAAGGGATTAAAAGAATCTTTGGACAGTTACTTAAGAGGGGATAAGAAGAAAGGTGGCGAGAATGAGAAAGGGGAGAAGAGAGAATTATTTCTGATTTGGACAGGAAACTGGCAGATTTGCAGTACGATACAGCTTCTGAGGGACGTACCCTCTTCAGAAGAATATTGTCTTCAGGATTGAAAAAGATCGTCAGGACAATCTTTTGTGCAGTTACATTAGTTTTGAATGGGAACAAAACATCACCAGCTTCTGTAGAAGTGAAAGCGCGGGAACATCGATTTGTTGCTGTTGTCCATCCGCATCAAATTAGTACGGGGAGATCAAATATTGTTTTGGCTTTATACGGCACTTGCCTATATTGCTGGAGAGTCATAAGGAAATACAGCATCAAATAGCAGGGTCCTAATATTCATGGCAAACTGGAACAGTAAATCTTCTTCGAACTGAATGGAAAGAAGGAATTTTCTATCAGTTTTAAGTGGAATACATATGAATTTGAAGTTAACAGATTCAGCAGCCTGGTGAGCGGTAAAGAGAGCCGAATCTTATATCGAGCATGAATGTGAGTATCGTAATGTGTTAATTTTTAAGAAGAAAGTGGTTCTGTTAAAAAACATGGGTGGTGTTGCTTGAAACAGGATTGTGGTGTGGACATAGCATTCTAAGGAAGGATGGAGGATTATTGACTTGCAAGAATAGTGGCTGGTAATCGTTTTTAATGATATGGGAATGTTAAACAGAGTGTGGAACACATACATTGCATTTGGTGTGGTACTTTGGAAACCGGCCCTTCACATTCTGGAAAGAAACAAGGTTAAAAGAGTCTCTCTGAAACTACCAATATATGCAATCAACGTTGGAACAGTGGAAGTTATTTGGAGGTTTGTTAGCCGCAGGCCACTAACAGAGTTTGGTCGTCTCAAGTCTTCAATCAGAAAAAATTGAACACACAGAGAGTGCTTGCCTACACTCACTGGAGGTTTAAATATTATAAGTTTAGAAGTTTTCTGAAGCTACGTTGAAAGTAAGTGCTAAACATTTGTAGACTGAATTCTTGACAACCTGGGACAAGGTAGCTTTCCAGCATGCTTGCATGTGGTGACCAAAAACTTGCTGTTCTTATGAAGTAACACTCCAAATTGTAATATCGATTGAACAGGTCAGGAAATGTGATCAACACTCGTTAGTTTTTCTGTAGTATTCAAGGAAGGGAAGTAGTATTGTATTTCTTTCAGAAAATTTCAGCATTCTTGATGTGTCATGAATCTTGTTGAATGTTCCTTAAAAACAATTCAGTTAAAATGATTTGTTTCCTCACAGACCATACTGTTTGTCTAAGTGGTTAAAAATCAGTAGGATCTGTCCATTTCTTTTTCTTTTTTTAAAATAAAAATAAAAAGGAGACTTGGGGGTAGCGTTTTACACCTTCATACATGGAATCCCAATAGGTGATTCAAGTGTTATTTTTTATAATTGTAAAAGAAACCTAAAATCACTTCCTACATATTTTTAATATTCATATTGAAGTAAATGGACCATAATTTGAATGAATGTTTTCTAGAAACCCTAATTTTCTGAAGTAAAATTTATGGAGATACCTATGCAACTGGTTATGAAGATTTTGATGTTAGTGATCGATATTGCATTGCATTTTTAAAAAGTAATTTACATAGCCTTGTGTAGTGTGTTTTCTCACCTAAAGCTTGGATAGCAAAGTTTTTTTTGGAGGAATGGCGTATGTGAAAGGACATAGAAGTCTACAAATAACAAAAGTGAGTTGACACCTGGCAAGTGCATCCATGTCATATCTGAAAAATAAAATTTGATCTCTTGATGAGCAAATAAAGAGTACTACAAATATGGCATTTGAGTTCAAGAGATTGCCGAGGCAAGGAAGCAGAGAAGGTCAATTTTAGTTTGGTCAAGTCATCTAAAACTAATGCAAGAAAAAGCCAGGGAAATCAGGAAAAGCAAGTTGACACCTAAAAATTCATCTGTATCATATCTGAATAAATAAAATTCAACCTCTTGATGAGCTAAAAGAGAGTTAAACAATCATGACTTTTGAGTTCAGGAGAGACTGTCACAGCAAGGACGAAATAGTCAATTGAAATTTGGCCAAAAGACCTAAACCTAAATATATACAAATTTGAACAAGAATAGGATAAATGGTAAAACAACCCTCTTGTGGTTGTGGAGTTCCACAAGGTTGGGTCCCACACATCCTAGTGTCATCTCACTTGGCAGTTGCCTACAAGGCCTGCCTTTACTTAGGAGTTCAAACCCGGTGGCCTAAAAAGACTACCTTCAACTTTATTTAGGAATTCAATTCCTAATTGAAGAAGTAAACAGATTAAAAAAATTAAAAGTAAAGGCAGAAATTTGGGACTGAACCCTGACCTTGGATCGAGAAAAGCAAGATAAAGGTTTAAGAGTTTTGTTTCCAATCTAAGATGAATCATTACTGTATGTTCTTCAATGGGTTCAAAATTAAGACTTGTCACCATAAACCAGAATGGTAGCTATACCTTTCTAATTCTCTTCATTGATCTGACCCAACAAATGCAGGTTCAAAAATTGAATGACAAAGAGACATGAGTATATGGTAAATGGATTCCAAGTTTTAAAGAATTGTAACTTACCATGCATAAATATTATTTGCATTCAAATTTCTGTGGTATGGCCATGGATTATTTAGAATCTTTAGATATTGTTCTTGAATATCCTTGAATAAAGAATTTACAACTACTAATATGAGAACCTTATCATAAAAAAAATCACGTGGCATTGAGGAAGATCAAAAGATAGAAATTGTATGGTATACTAGTACACATCCATGTCTCCCATACAACTACTAGTTCCCATCTCCACGTAAGTATGCTTGTAGAAGAAGAAGAAGAAGAAGAAGACAATTTTAACGTCCACGAGGCTAAACATAGCCTATGGGACAGCCTGCCGAGTTAAGCCGAATTCAGTAAGTCAATTATTTTCCTATGCAAGTTGATGATGAGCACCCCCAACTTCTCAATGTACTCCTTGCTGAATAGGTTATGCCAAGAGCTAGCAGTTAAGATATTCACAATTTGTCCCTGCTGTCCTTGTATGCATCACACAGCACCCCCAACTTCTCAATGTACTCCTCGCTGAATAGGTTATGTCATGAGCTAGTGGTTAAGATATTCACAATTTTTCCATGTTGTCCTTGTATGCATCACACTACATTAAAATGCTTTTCAGTTTCCACATTCCCAGAATTGCAAAATGTGCAAACTCTCTCCTCCCAAGCCTCTTTTGGCCTTTTCCCACACCCAGTCCCACAACGGAGTTCATGAGAGTTGGTTCTAAGATGAGCAATAAGAATTTAAGCTTCCATGAGATATTGGCCCCTATGTAAGCATTTTGAAGTTGATCACACGTGGGATTAAACTCGTCAATATAATGTTTTTTCTTCCTAGTCCAATACCCCAATTTCTCTTGTAGAAATTATTCATAAAAAAAACATTTATTTCTTTGTTATTTGTGGGGCACAAATTGAAATGAATATTCCGTTTACTCATCATCCATTTTATATTTTGTTGCATACATGTCTTCTTCCTTTTGCACAATATGCCATTGAAGACAACCTTAGGCCATCTACCTTCTTCTATTTGTTCAATTCTTTTTAGATAGCTTATGAGACGCACCATAGCAATTGCCTCAATAGGGGCAGCCCCTGTTTCGCTTAACATGGTATCATATGGAACAGTGCTTTTTATTTTAAACTTGCTTGTGATCAAACGTTTTTGAATTCCCTCAATTTGCTTCCATTGTGAGACTGAAGTGTTGTTGGCCCATACAAAACAACCGGCAAAACTAAAAGACCAAAAAAAGTTTAAGTAGTTATCCAATCCCAAATCTCTGCCTCTCTGCACTTATTTTGAAGAGCATAAAATGCCTTCCAACCTCCTAAAGTTCTTTTCTTTCTGCAGCCTTCCCAACTTAGACTTTTGTTGAAGTCAATGCCGAGATATTTGTAATCCATAACTTCCTTAAGAATACTGCCTTCAAAATAAAACTTATGCTGATTTTGTTTTCTACTAATAGAGAAAACCGTGACTTTAGTCTTGCTGATATTAAGTTACATTCCCACCATACTACAAAAACGCTCAAGAGCAAATAAATGTTCTTGCAAACCACGGGTAGATTTGGCAATCAAAATGAAATCATCCGCATAAAGGAGCGGCCTTATTAAAAATTCTCCCAACTGAAAGATATATTAGAGGAACCATTGTAAAAAGGGTGAGTTAATCCCAAAGAGAACCTAATTGATTTGGCCAGTACATAGAAAGCATGGAATTGGCCTACTACCTAATAGCGTAATTATATTTGGCACGATATATAGTAAAGCATAGCCACAACAGCTTGAAACGACCTGACAGATATAAAGGTTGATAAATATGCCATCTCCTTCGATTGCTTTGACCCAAAGCAACAGAAGTGATGGTTTTTCTCCTCATAGGCCCCTTCAACTTCTTAAATACTTCTTTGGATCTTGGTAGCATTGCCTCTGGATCAAATATCCTAATACAATCAAACTTTAAGCACTGGCAACAAACTTGGGAGGGTTCGGCAAGCACTATCCATGGAGGGAACTACAGGATTACACTTCGTTCAACTTTATCGAATCAGGCCTCTTATAAAATTACTTGAAAAAAACATTTTTTGCCTGCATCGTTTGCTACTCATGCGTCTATTCCGTCTAAAACATAGGTTGAATTCTGTTTTTTTCATCTAAAATGAGTTATGATTCCATTTATAATTAAACATTCTTAAGAGATACAAATGGACCTGTGGCTGTCATATAAGAGTAGGATGATGAATATGACAGAGTTTGTTAGATTCGTCATCCATGAACTTAAATCTGACTATGAAGCTGACATGCGATAGTCAAATGATACCTTTGGAAGGTTGCGGTAGTATATTTGGTCATAACAATACTCTAGCCATTATCTTGGGTAAATAAGTATACTGTTACTCGCTTGTTATTAAGTGCCAAAAACGTAAACAAGGTAAAAGGTAATTATTAAAGTATTTATTTCCCGAATCCTAGATTTATACAATCTGATCAGTAACTGTTGCAAATGGTGACTCTGTTTAATGAATCACAAGCCTTCAACATTGAAGCCAAAGTCCTATGGTGACTCTAGATTACTCATCCAAAACCCCAGGCCCTAGAGACAATCAGACATGATAATTGGCCATCCAAGGCCAAAATCGAAAATTTACAAGAAATCGCAAAATAATTGAATTCAATCTTGTCCATGGGATAAACTAACCAATGGACTGCATCAAGATAGCAAACCCTAAATAGCAATCACCAGGCCTACCACTGCAAACAACAAAAACCTAAAATCTGAAAGAAAAAAATAAAGATCTTGAATCACTCACCGCAATGAATCACAAATGGTTTGGCCTCAATGGAAGCTTTTGATATATTTTAAACAAGAATTGTCGACGAAAACTGCATTCGAAAATAATAAATTATGGAATGTACATCTGTGCCCTCAATCTCTGATCAAGATATCCTTCAATCGAGGTAACAATCAACTAATTACTTTCTGTAGAAACCAGAAGCACTCAATGCATCTGCACCTGCTACTTTCTTTCTCTTCTCGCGCCAAATCCTACGGTGAATCCTTCATTATTGGTACAGCAGCAATATAATAATGGTCTTGGGAGATTTTCTGTTCTTGTTAATCTCTAAAAAGAATTATTTTATTAGGCAAGTCGCGCAAGGCAACTGTGCAAAGAGGGTCAAGGAGTACATTTCTGGGAAGTCTACCCTTGGACGATGCCATCGTGGACACCAATCTTATACCGTTCAACTCTACCTTTACCAACGCCCGCGCTCGCCGCGGTGCACGCTCCTTAAAAATACAAAACTATTTGTTGAGCTTTTATTCTTCACGAGAATCTTTAATGGTTGAGAGTATAGGTAGGTGCTTTTACTATTTGGAAAAAACTCAAACTAATTGTTTTACACAAAATCTTGAGAGTATAGGGGTGCTTTTACTATTTCGAAAACACTCAAATTAATTGTTTTACACAAAATCTCAAACTAATTGTTTTCCGGCGTGGTTTGATAAGGAATGCAAGATAGCTAGGAGAAATCTAAAGGAGTCAAATAAACTAAACATTGACATTAAAGCTTATAAACAGATCCTAAAGAAGAAAAAAGTTGATTTTATGTTCATAAGGAGAGAGGAGCTAATTTCCCTGAGTAGAAATAACCCCAAACGTTTTTGGAAAGAACTCCAACCAAGAAAGAAGCAAACTAAAAATAATATTAAGTCACCCAATGGTTTGACTGTGCTAGGAAACTCTATGAACAAGAAGGTGGAGTGGACCAGCCACCCTTGGTCAACAATACTACAAATTTTTTCACCGTGCAGGAGGTAGAGATGGGTATTAAGAAGTTGGGTGTGGGTAAAGCAAAGGACCTAGTTGAGCTTCAAGAAGAGTATCTCAAGTGGGGTATGACAACCCTTGCACCACACATTACATAAATCTTCAATAATATCAGCCAAGAGGGGTTTCCTAAGATTGGACAATCAACCTTGCAATACCACTTTTTAAGATTGGTGATGTCAACAATCCCTCCAACTACAGGACAATAATGATCAATCCTCTCTTTGCAAAACTTTTTAGCAGGATGATAGAAACTAGGATCAGCAAATGGGCAGAACAAAACCATAAACGTGCAAAAGGGCAAGTTGGTTTTAGGCCAAAACACTCGACGATTAATCATCGTGTCACTTCGAGGCACATTATCGAAAAAGGGTAGGAGAAAATGGAGGAGGTTTTTTGTTGTTTTGTTGACTTTAAAAAGGCTTTTGACACTGTCCCTAGGGACAAACTTTGGCTCAGGATGGAAGAATTGGGGATTCCTACGCATCTCAGAGTTGATGTTCATAGGATGTATGAAGAGGTGAAAGTCAAAATCAGAACTTGAGTTGGCATTTCAGAATGCTTTAGGAGTGATATCGAGGTCAAACAAGGTTGTCCTTTATCTCCTACTTTGTTTGGCTTATATATCAATAAACTTGAAGAGTGGTTAAAAATGAAAAATGATAAGGGTATATACAGTTAGGTGAATTTGTAATAAAGTTTCACCTCTATGCAGATGATCTCATTTTGATTGCCAAATCTACCTGTGGTTTGCAAGAACATTTATTTTCTCTTGAGTGCTTTTGCAGAATTGTGGGGATGTAGGTCAATATCAGCAAGACTAAAGTTGTGGTTTTCTCTAATAATAAAAAATAGCATCAACATGAGTTTTATTTTGGTGGCAGCGTTCTTGAGGAAGTTGTGGAGTATAAATATCTCGGCATTGATTTTAACAAAATCTAAGCTGGGCAAGCTGCGAAAATAAAAAGACATTCGGTGGATGGAAGGCAATTTATGCTTTTCAAAATAGGTGTCGTGAAGCGAAGGTTTGGGATTGGAAAACTATTCAAACCTTGTTTGGTCTTCTTGTGTTGTTGGTTGTTCTTTATCGGTGTGAATTATGGGCCAGCAGCACTTCAATAGCACAATGGAAGCAAATCGAGGGAGTCCAAAAGTGTTTGATCACAAGCAAATTTACAATCAAAAGCATCATCCCATATGATATCATGCTAAGTGAAATGGGGGTTTCCCCGATCAAGGCACTTGTTATGGTTCACCTCATAAGCTATCTAAAAAGAATCAAAAAATAGAAGGAGATAGATGGCCTAACGTTGTCTTTAATGATGCATTGTGTAAACGAAAAAAGACGTGGATGCAACAAAACATCAAGTGGATGACTAAATGGAATATCCAATTCAATATGTGCCCCACAAATAACAAAAAAATAAAGGTCTTCGTTATGGAGAAATTTTACAAGAGAAATTGGGGAAATGGGATTGGAAGGAAGAAAATATATTATATCAATGAGTTCAACCCTGCATGTGATCAACTCCAAAAGGCGTACATAGGAGCCAACATTTATTGGAGAGCTAAAATTATTATTTCTCAGCTAAGAACCAACTCTCATCAACTCCATTGTGAGACCAGACATTGGAAGAAGCCATAGGAGTCTTGGGAAGAGAGAATTTGCATGTTTTGCAATTCTGGGAAAGTGGAAACTGAACATCACTTTATTTTAGAATGTGAAGCCTACAAGGACAGCAAAGATAAATTTGTGGATACTATATCTGATAGCCCTTGGCATAACCTATTCAGCGAAGAGTACATTGAGAAGTTAGGTGGGCTCATCATCAGCTTGCACAAGAAATGAATTGAGTTATTGAAGTTGGCTTAAGTTGCCTTGTTGTCCCATAGGTTATGTTTAGCCTCGTGGACGTTAAAATTTTATCTATCTATCCATCTCATTTTAATGTTAAACTAGTTAGTATCTTGGTATGTAGGGGAAAGGAACCAATAGAGAATTGGGGTCCAATAATCGTTCACTTTTCGCTATAATGACCACCCATAAATAAATAACCCTCCATAGCAATACATACACATAATTAACTCAAAAATAATAATTTGACTTCCAATACATGTTCAATCATGCATAAATAGTTGATAAAAAAATTTAAAAAAAATTGAACCGCAATTGGTCCTCATTTGATTAACATACATCTAAACTTGCATAGATAAAGTCACTTTATTATTTTTTTAAAATGTATATGTTTACAAAAACCACTTTATGCAAGTGGTTCCAAAGTACAAATTAAATCAAATTACAAACACAAGTGAGCACTTATTGGTCCCTCAATTTACATTTTCAAAATCATAAATGAACTTGATAGTTTGTCTTATGCACTTTCTCCCAAACTTAGTTGCACTTGTAAATGCATTAACTCCAAATGCTAATAGTACATGCATTGTCAACAACTGGTGTGAGGCTCCCAAATAGACCAAAAAAAATTTTAAAAAAAAAACATGACAGCAAATCCATGCATTTGAAAAATAAATTGGGTATGCAAGTATGAAAGGACCGAATGAATGCAAACAATAAGAATTCATCTTGCATTGCACATCTCCTAATGAAGTATGATATGACTGAATTGAGGTGCAAGCAACCTCAATTCAGCTTGTGTTTCTCATCTCCTAATTAAGTCTGAAATGACCGATTGTTTCCCACTAATATTCAAATTTCAAACTGAACGTGTCAAGGACTTGTCCAATTTATAAATTCCTTGACTTGTCCGATTCCATTTACATTACTATGCTTTGTCTGAATATTCTCTACACAATTCAGAGGACGGAGAATTTTATACAAGTTTGTCTTCACTGAGATCTTGTCCAAGTTAATATAGTTAACTAAAATGTTTCCTATTATATTGTATGCTTCAGTAAATTTATTTTTATGTTCATTGTTCATTGATATTGTTTACAATGTCTGTAAGTATTTGCATCTATTATCAGTTTATTATTGTACGTTTCAGTAAATTTATGAACATGTTCATTATTCATTGATATTGTTTATAGTCTTTGTAAGTGTTTGCATCAATTATGTCGTTCAAAAAAGTAGTTTACTATTGTATACTTGATGAAGGGGACTCCCCTTAATACCACAAGTACACAACAGAAACAAAGAGAAACAACAGAAATTTGCAAGAACAGAAAATTGGCTTCTTATTGGCTCCACAAATGTGGAATTACAAACTTTAGAATTACAATATCAAAAGCCACATGGGCATCCCTTACAATAATCTGTAGGACAAAGCCTCAAATAACCACCCAGAAATGCCCTAGAAAACACTACGGACCTTCCTTAAATAGGCAATTTTCCACCGCCCGAGAAGGTTCCAGAAATCTAGCCATTAAGGTCGACTACCTTTAGCATTTAATTATTTTTCACTTTTATTACAAAAGGGTCGGCTTTAAATATTTACAAAATATGAGATTAGGTAGCCCAACTTCCGGAAGCCATAACTTTTGAGCCGTAGCTCCGATTCGCTATTATAACCACTTTTCAGAAAGGGGAGATCGCGATCTACAATGGCTAACAAGAAAAACACCAGTCAGCCAGGGGTTCGACCTCGATATGGAGCCTCTAAGGTCCTGAAAATTGAGCTCAAAGGTTTCGCACCCTAAAATCTCAACAGTAGATCCTTAATAACTTCACCAATACAGATGCTATGGCAATGAAACTCAACTGGCATGCTTACATGACTAAGATGATCCTTCGCCTGGAAAATTAGAACATTCTGAGTTCAAATGGCCAACTTACTAAAAATAGCAGGTTTTCAAAAATAACAGCTTTGTACAAAATAGCCCTTATTAAATAGAAAACACATATTTTTGGGTGATGCAAGATTGCCCTTACACCCAGGATGCTCCTGCATCAGACACCCAGGGTAATTTGAGAAGTGACCCTGTCACG
>MU228100.1:4473021-4486369 GCA_018584345.1 Thuja plicata
GACTACCCTTAGCATTTAATTATTTTTCACTTTTATTACAAAAGGGTCGGCTTTAAATATTTACAAAATATGAGATTAGGTAGCCCAACTTCCGGAAGCCATAACTTTTGAACCGTAGCTCCGATTGGCTATTATAACCACTTTCCAGAAAGGGGAGATCACGATCTACATTGGGTAATATGCAAAGCGCCAGTCAGCTGGGGTTCGACCTCGATCCGGAGCCTCTAAGGTCTTGAAAATTGAGCTCAAAGGTTTCGCACCCTAAAATCTCAACAATAGATCCTTAATAACTTCGCCAATACATATGCTATGGCAATGAAACTCAACTAGCATGCTTACATGACTAAGATGATCCTTCGCCTGGAAAATTAGAACATTACGAGTTCAAATGGCCAACTTACTAAAAATAGCAAGTTTCAAAAAATAGCAGCTTTGTACAAAATAGCCCTTATTTAATAGAAAACACATATTTTTGGGTGATGCAAGATTGCCCTTACACCCAGGATGCTCCTGCATCAATACTAGTAAATAATGCAACCTCATTCATTTTATTACCATATAAATCAGAGTTGCAGCATCAATAAACATTTTATAATCATATCACTATCACCTCAATAAACATTTAATAATTATATCATAGTTACCTCCTCCATCATCAACTTTTGTTTTATCTCATGCATCTTTTTGTTGTTAAATGATTATCGGTATGCATAAAGGGTTACAATAAAATTATGAATGTTGCTTCTGGGGTTACAAACATGATATTTGTGTACAAAAAATATATACATACATTGTTATACATGTGTGTGTGTGCATAAAAGTGTATATATATAATATATATATACATTATTGTGCACATATGTGTGTATATATATACATTATTGTACACATATGTGTGTGTGTGTGTGTGTGTGTATTGTGCAATAAAATGATGAATTTTTCTTCCTCATTCATGCATTTTGGTATCTTTTGTCATCATTTGTTCAAATGTGTTTCATTTCCTTAAAATGTATATTATTTTGCAAATGTCATTGAGGGTTTTCAGATTTGTGTAAAATGATTATCCATATGCATAAAGGGTTACACAAAAATGATGAAATTTACTTCCGCGTTTCTGCATTTTTTGTATATTTTGTCATAATTTGTTCAAATGTGTTTCATTTCCTAAAAAATGAATGCAAGAGAAGAGACCCATATACCTAAACACTTAAACATGTGACAGACCCATATGCCTAATGTTGGAAATGATTTGAGTAACTGAGAGGGGAGGGGTGAATCAGTTACCACAAAAACAAATCCAAGTCCCTTAGGGCCCGTTTGTTTGGCGGAATTTGTGCATGCTAGAATTGCCAATTCTAGAATTGTGCTATTCTCAAAATGAATTCTAGAATATGGGCTTGTCCTGTTTGGTTCACCTGGAAGATGACTGAGAAGATGCTAATTTTGCGTTTGGTTCCGCACAACTAGAATTGGAATTAGAATTTTGTTTTTGCACACATACATATATACACACACATGTGTGTATATACACACATGTGTGTATATATACACACATGTGTACACACACACACATATATATATATATGCACACACATGTGTATATATATACATATATATATACACATTTGTATATATATGCATACACATGTGTGTATATATACACACATACACACACATATACATATATATACACACATGTGTGTATATATACACACATACACACACATATATATACACACACATGTGTATATATACACATACACACATGTATATATATACATATGTGTATATATACACATACACACACATATATATACACATACATGTATACACATATACACACATGTGTGTATACACATATATACATACATTTGTATATATATACACATATACACATATATACATATACACACATATATACACACATATGCACATGTGTATTATACACACATGTATATATACATATATACACACATATATGTATATATATACATGTGTGTATATACACTTATGTATATATATACATCCTTATAGCAATATAATATACATTATTGAAACAAAAATGGGAATGAATTTTCCTTCCCAAAATAATACTTTCAATTCCAATTCCAGGTCTGAGAAGGAATTGTGGAATGCTCAAAATGACCCAAAATTAGAATTCGCATAACCCTATTCCAATTTTTAATTTTGGAACCAAACAGGGAATTGAACATTTTGGGAATTCAGAAATGTCGATTCTTGTTCAATTCCATGAAACAAACGGGCCCTTAGATGTCTTAAAAAAATTTATCATTGTTGCTCGGTTAACACAGATATTCTACTGTGACTCGGTTAACAGAGCAAATCTTAAGATATTAAGTGTGATTATCCTTTAGTAATTAATTGCAAAAATATAAACCATAAAGAAAATAACAAGTGCACAAATAACACCAAGATTTAAGGTGGAAACCCAATATGGGAAAAACCACCAATTGCAACTAGTCACTATTTTTCACTCTTCTAAAGTGAGCCCTGTTAGGAGCCAACCCTATTAAAGGTTACATTAACACATTGTTAGGTGTGACCCTGGTAGAGGATTTAATTACCCTATAAGGAGTGGCCTTGTTAGAGGTCTTCAAACACTTCAAATGTAGAAATGTCACCTTGTGAGAGGATTTACAAAAGACGGTTAAGTCTACTCTGTTAAGAGATTTTGATCACTGCTACAATTGTTAGAGAGAAACAATGGATTGAGTTGTTTTGATAAGTAACTGTCTTTGATGATTTAGATCTCTACTCTAGCTTTGATTACTTGATCCTCACTGATTGGATATTTTGTTACAGCTCTCTATGTTTTGTCCTTAATCAGAATTCCGTCTAATTTTGCCTTCACTCTTCATATCACAAAACATATATCTTCACACACATTCAATCCAAACTTGACCTAATATATATGATAAGCCTTGTCAAGTTGGCCTTGATATCCTTCCAAATAATCAATAAAACTTAAGTTTATCAGCTTCATATAATCAATTATCCATAAAATATAAACTGCTGTTAGTCGGCTGTCACTAAAAGCATAACTCGATTAATACTGAAATCCTTCAATGCCTGACCAAAATTGTAATGCCCTAGTTAACTCGGTTAGAACTAAAAATCACTTTGGTCATCTTCAATGCTCGAGAGAGCTTGGCAAATACTGACTATGCTCGAATAGGATTAGACATTTGTTTAAACATCACTATACTTGTGTAAACATCAATGACAATACACAATTGAATAATTGTCATCGACAATCTCCCTATTTGGTATTGATGGCAACACAACATCTCATAATACAAAGAATTATAGAGCAACAGACATAAGAATCAAATTTTATTAATCTCCTTAGCTTCATTCTGATTCTCATCCAAAAACTCCCTCTTACATTAATCTTTGTTCTATGATAAAGTTATCCTTCTGTCATCAATCTCTCCATCAGTAATCTTTATGAAATCAGTAATCTTTATGAAATCAGTAATCTCTCCCTCTTTGACAACCAATACCAAAGACACCATCCAATACACATCCAATGAAGTTGTAATGTACCTATTTTTACTAATTCATAAGCAATAAGCTTTAAATATCTGCATCAACATGTTAAATTTGTTCTGTAGCTCGGTTGATGAACCACTAAATTGTGTTTTAGTGAGCCTCAGTTAGGGGAATCACCCCTAGCTTTCCTCTAAGATACAAAAATGCATCCTTAGGTAATAGTTTTGTGAATATGTCTACAATTTGTTCTTTAGCATTCACATATTCCAATCTTACTTCCTTGTCCTGAACCAATTCTCTCAAAAAATGATACTTTATTGCAATATATTTAGTCTTAGTATGCATCACAGGGTTTTTTGAAATGTTAATAGCACTGGTGTTGTCACAGTAGATTATAATTGGTTCTTTGATTTCCACCTTCATACCTGACAACAACTGTTTGAACCATATGATATTTGAACAATTTACTACTGCAGCAACATGTTCTGCCTCTGCTGTAGACTGAGAAATGCAGTTTAGTTTCTTGCTTGTCCAGGAGACTAACCTCTTTCCAAGAAATAATGCTCCACCACTTGTTCTCTTTCTGTCATCGACACTTCCTTCCCAATCAGCATCAGTAAAAGTCTTCAAGTCAAAGTTTCCTCCTTTCTTATACCATAATCCATAATCTTCAGTACCCTTAAGATATCTCAGAATCCTTTTGATAGCCATTAAGTTATTCTCTCTGGTATTAGCTAAAAACCTTGCAACAATACCGACTGCTAATGCAATATCAAGTCTAGTGTGAACAACATATTGAAGATTGCCAATCATGGATCTGTAGGTAATCTTTACTTCCTTTGAATCATCATCCTTGGACAACTTATGTCCAGTAGGCATGGGTGTTTCAACTGGTATGGAATCTTCTATCCCAAATTTCTTCAGTATCTCTTTGGTGTATTTAGACTGAGTAATATATATACCATCCTTCATCTGATAAACTTGTAAACCAACAAAGAATTTGATTTCACCAAACATAAACATCTCAAATTCTGTACTTATTGCTACAAAGAATGCTTTGCATAGATCATCATATTTAGTAAAAAGTATATCATCAACAAATATCTCTGCTAATAGTATCTTGTTCTGAGGTCCTTCTTTGATGTACAAGCTACTATTATCATTAGTTCTCTGAAATCCAATACTTACTAGGTAACCATGCAGCCTTTCATATCAGGCTCTAGGAGCTTGCTTCAGTCCATACAATGCTTTGTGTAATTTGCAAACCATATTTCTTTTGTTAGGATCTACAAAACCTTCAGGTTGCTCAATATAGACTTTCTCTGCTAGAATTCCATTCAAGAATGTAGATTTTACATCCATTTGATATACCTTGAATCCTTTATGTGCAACATATGCTAGAAGAGTTCTGACTCCTTCAAGTATTGCAATAGTAGAAAAAGTTTCTCCATAATCAATACCCTCTTCTTGAGCATATCCTTTACATACTAATCTTGCTTTGTTTCTGGAAACTTCACCTTTCTCATTCATCTTATTTTTGAAAACCCACTTAGTACCAATCACATTCTTGTCTTTTGGTCTAGGTGCAAGAGTCCAAGTTTTATTCTTTTCTATTTGCTCAATCTCTTCATTCATTGCTTCGATCCAACTTTCATCATTCAATGCATCTTTAACAGTTCTAGGTTTGATTTTACTAAGAAAACATGTACCTTTGATTTTGTTTCTTATCATTGCACCTTCTATCTGATCTTTAATTATTTGTTCAGGTGCATGATGCCTTCTAACATATTTTTCAAGTACATGATCCTTCCTTCTTGATTATGGGCTTGTTCCACTATGTTCACCATGTTCAAATATTCTTTCTTGTTCTTCTGTCTGATACTCGGGTTCCACTATCTGAGACTCGGGTGCCTCTATCTGTGACTCGGGTGCCTTTGTCTGTGACTCCGGTGCCTCTGTCTGCGACTCTATTTCTTCAGTCTAAGACTCGGTTCCCTCTATTTGTGACTCGGTTTCTTCAGTTAGTTTCATAGGTTGCAACAAGGTTTGTGCTTATGAGTTCAATGGTTGACATGGTTGTTGTCCAATCACCATTGCCTGTATCTTAGGTATAGTATCAGGTTCGTAATACACAAAGTTTTTGTAGTTTTCAGGCTCTTTACTGCTTTGTTCTTCATTTCTCTCTGCAAACTCATCAATCTTTACATGCACACTTTCTATAACTTTATGAGTAGTAAGATTCAAACATTTATATGCTTTGCTTTTGCAGGAGAAGCCTAGGAATATACCTTCATCACCTTTTACATCAAATTTTCCATTTCTTGCTTCCTTCAAGATGTAACATTTACTTTAAAATACTTTGAAATAATGAACATTAGGTTTATAACCATACCATAATTTAAAAGGTGTCTTCTCGGTACCTTTCTTCAATTAAACTTGGTTCAAGGAATGAATTTCAGTGCCGATGGCTTCCTTCCAGTATTTGGTAGCAACATTCTTTTCAATTATCAAGGTTCTTGCACAATCCATGATGGATCTGTTCCTTATTTCTGCTACACCATTCTAATGTGGTGTACCCGGGGCAGATACTTGTCTCTTGATTCCTCTTTCATTGCAGAATTCATTGAAATCATTAGAAATGAATTCTCCTCCTCTGTCAGATCTTAGGCATTTAAGTTTATTTCCTGTTTCTTTTTCAACTCTGGCTAGGTACCATTTGAACTTTTGAAAAGCTTCTGATTTTTCTTTGAGAAACATGACAGTCATCATTCTGGAATGGTCATCAACAAATAGAATGAAATACTTCTCACCTGTGTAACTTGTTGTTCCAATTAGTCCACACAGATTAGTATGTACTAATTCCAAGACTTCTTATTTATTATAGTTCTTGCTCTTGAAACTTGTTTTGCCCATCTTCCCAATTTGACATTGTTTGCATATTGTTAATTCAGGTTTCTGCAAAATAGGAATACATCTTACTCTTTTGTTCTTGCTTATGTTGATCAGGTTATCAAAATTCACATGACACTTGACCTTTTATGCCATAACCAGCTTTCTTCTACTTGTGCAACAAAACATGAACTTTCATTGAGATCAAGATAAAATAGATTACCTCTTGTTTGCCTGTCAGTTCCAACTAGGTTTCCCTTACCATCTAGGAGCTTGGCCTTACCATTCATGAATTCTACCTTAAAACCAATGTTATTCATTTGTGCCACACTTAGTAGATTACTCCTTAGTCCTTCAACCCAATAAGCATTATCACACTTGATTCCTCCAGTAAGAGCAATACAACCTTTACCTTTCACATAGCAGGGTTCACCATTCCCAAAACTAACACTCCCACCATCATAGTGTTCAAGATGTTCAAATTTGGTTTTATCACTAGTCATGTGGTGAGAACAACCACTATCAATTATCCAAGTGTCATTCTTACTAATATGAGAGTATAGCGCAGTCTTTTCATTATCTTCGCTATCTGACTCATCCTTAATAGCTATGTAAACCATTTCATCTTCATATTCATCACTATCAGAATCTTTAGCAATATAAAAATATTTCTTATTGTCCTTGTAGCTTTTGTAGCTTTTAAAATCTTTCTTGCCTTTGTACTTGTTGAACTTTCTCTCACCTCTGTCTTCCTTATTTGGACACTTAGCAGCAATGTGACCAACCTCATCACATGAAAAGCAAATCAATGATATTCTTCCTTTGCACTATCCTTTTCCTTTTGCAGCTCTCCTTGCAAGTAGTTCTTCAATGATTTCCAAATCTTCATCATCAGAATCATCATCACTGTCACTGTCAATATGTTTTCCTTTCATCTTTCCAAGGTTTAATTTAGCTCTAAATGTTGACTCAAGATTGCTAGGATTAGGAGAATAATTGTCAAATTTTTCTAACTCAAAAGATGTAATTCTTCCAACCAATCCATCTAGAGTTATGTCATTTCTGCATCTCATCTCTTGAATAGTTGAAACTCTAATTGCATAGATAGGAAGTAAAGTTCTCAATACCTTGCTGACCACTGTTTTGACTTCAATTGTTCCACCAACAGCCCTGATTGCACTTACACTTTTCTTGATTATTTCACTGTATTTTGTAATGTCTTCTCCTTCTTTCATTTTCATCAAATCAAACTGACCTCTGAGACTTTCTACTTTGGCTCTCTTTACATTTGCATCTCCTCCATAAATACCATGCAGTTTGTTCCACATATCAAAGGCAGTAGGGCAGTCCTTGACTTCATCAAATTCGAAATAGTTGAGTGCGGAGGCTATATCAATTATCATTATGTTATGATGCTTCATGTCCACCATCTGATCCACAGTCAAAGGTCTCAGTGGTTCCACATACCTATGGTCCAAGAATTGCAAACCAATATCTCCAATAGTAGATAGATGTAGCCTCATCAAATCTTTCCATGCAACGAAGTTGTCCTTGTTAAGATTGGGGATCGCCCTTCTGTAAGACATCTCTGATCTTTAGCTTAGGCCTTTAAACCTTTCCTGTAAGAACCAACAACTCTGATACCAATTGTTGGAAATGAGTTGAGTAACTGAGAGGGGAGGGTTGAATCAGTTACCACAAAAACAAATCCAAGTCCCTTGGATGTCTTAAATAAATGTATCATTGTTGCTCGGTTAACACAGATATTCTATTGTCACTCGGTTAACATAGAAAATCTGAAGATATTAGCTATGATTATCCTTTATTAGTTAATTGCAGAAACATAAACCATAAAGAAAATAACAAGTGCACAGATAACGCCAAGATTTAACGTGGAAACCCAATATGAGAAACCCACCAATTGCAACTACTCATTGTTTTTCGCTCTTTTGAAGTGAGCCCTGTTAGGAGCCAAGCCTATTAAAGGTTACAATTACACACTGTTAGGTGTGACCCTGTTAGAGAATTTAATCACCCTATAAGGAGTGGCCTTTTTAGAGGTCTTCAAACACTTCAAATGTAGAAATGTCACCTTGTGAGAGGATTTACAAAAGACTGTTAAGTCTACTCTATTAAGAGATTTTGATCATTGCTACAATTGTTAGAGAGTAATAATGGATTGACATGTTTTGATAAGAAAATATCTTTGCTAATTCAGATCTCTACTTTGGCTTTAATTACTTGATCCTCGTTGATCAGATATTTTGTTGCATCTCTATATGTTTTGTCCTTAATCAGAATTCCATCTGATTTTGCCTTCACTCTTCATATCACAAAACATATATCTTCACACACATTCAATCCAAACTTGAACTAATATATATATGATAAGCCTTGTCAAGTCAACCTTAATATCCTTCCAAATAATCAATAAAACTTAAGTTTTTCAACTTCATATAATCAATTACCCATAAAATATAAATTGTTGTTAGTCGGTTGTCACTAAAAGCATAACTCAGTTAATACTAAAATCCTTCAATGCCCGAACAAAACTGTAATGCCTGAGTGAACTGGGTTAGAACTAAATATCACTTTGGTCATCTTAAATTCCTGAGAGATCTTGACAAACACTGACTGTGCTCAGATAGGATTAGACATTTGTGTAAACATCACTATACTTGTGTAAACATCAATGACAATACACAATTGAATAATTGTCATCAACACCTAAACACTTGCAACTATTGAAGGCATTGTATTTTTCCATTAGTATACACAAGGAAAAACATGATCTACACCATCGGTCTACACTACACCAATAGACAGGGCACAACACTACCCGACGCCAAGGTTACCCGATACTGCCAAGTACAAAGCATCCCAACCAACACTATTCAGTGTTACCCAATGATAAAAAGGATAAAGGAACCTGACGAGTAACAACAGTGCAACCTGATAGAACAAAAAAGAGAGGAACCCGACAGATGAAGGGAATCCAATGACCAGTTCAACAAAGGAACACCAACAGACTTTTAGTTCAACCCTACGACCAAGAACTGACAGTCAGTTACATCCCGTAAAAAGTGGATCTGACTTTCCACGTCAGATAAAACACTAAAGTTGTATATTTAGCTTCTTGATTTGTTTTAAATCCATTATGTGCGGAGGAAGCAATGTAATTATTACTGTTTTAATTAGTTTTACTGATTTAAAACATGCAAACTAAAGATCAAGGTCAAGTTGTATACCTTGGATCTAGAGTTAACTTTGTAATGCGTGATTCTAGAATAGGTCAAATACGTGTATAAAAAAATGCTCAATCTATTGTGAACATGTTGTTGTTCGATGATGATTGTATCCACTGAGAGCATCTAAGGACCAGAAAAGATATTTCATGCAGAAGGGCAGAAAAGGATCAAATCAGTTTCAAGAATAGAACACAGGCTACCGACGAGCAGAGAAAGGTATTAATCAGTCACTTGAGGTGATATTCTTATTATGAGAGCTTTAATGGATCTGTGATCAGCGATTTTAGATTGCATACAGTCAAGTCAAACATATGCACTCATTCTGACAAGTGTAGTACACTTAATAAATCCTTTCAAGAAAGGTGGACCTAACAGTCCTATTGTAAATCTCTTAATCGAGTGCACACTTAAATCAGTGTTGCTAAAGCTCTTAACAGGTCTCCACTTTAATACTCCTAACAGGGTAGTGTATGCACCCTAAAATGGTCGCCTAGACTTTGGGCCCCATTTATTATTTTATCAATTTATCAAATTTCTGAATCAATGCTTTGAAACATTTTCAATTTAAATCAATTTCCTTGATCAAGTTGTAATTAATTCAATTGTTCAATTATTTCAATATTTCCTAAGGTTTGATCATTTTTATTTAATTAAAAGATTTAATTTTCTTTTTAATTAAATAAAATTCCTCTTATTTAGTTAAAAGATTTAATCTCCCTTTTTAATTAAATTCCTCTTATTTAATTAAATTAAATTCCTCCCATTTAATTAAATAAAATTCTTCTAATTTATTTAATTAAAAGAAAACGCCTCTTTTAATTAAATAAATAAAAATCCCCACTTAAAGCACTTTATTTGTTGAAAAAGGCAATGAATTAAATAAAAATGTCTTTTTCATCACATCCTTCTAAGTGGTGGGTTTTTGCCTCATAATCATAGCCTTCGATTCTTGCCTCTTAATCTCAATCGTTCACTTTTCTTTAAAAGGACACCTCTCCTTCTCATTCAACACACATCTTTTTCATAGTATTGTTATGCTACAGGTTTGGAGAGCAATTTTGGAGGAGCATTTGAGCTTGGATATTGCAACTTCTCTCTTCTTGTCTCATTCTTCTTGCATCCATAGATACTCATGTAGATTAGATTCATGTTTATTTTCATAGATTAAACTTGCATTTGTATTTCCTTCCATAGATTTAGCCATGCATTGTTATCATTTAGATTATTTTTCTTTCATGCATTCTTATCATATAGAGTAGATCTCTTTTTCATGCATTTGAATCTCTTGTTTCATGGTGTACTTGCATAGGCACAACTAGGTCAATCTGAGGGCCTCTATTTCATATTTTTACACTCCATGACTAGAGAGCTATGGATCTATATTTGAGGCCTCATTCTTGAGCAACCTTGGATGGAATGATTCATAGAAGTGTGTCAACATTTACGCACACATTTTTGGCGCCCACCGTGGGGCAGAAGATTCATTTTCTGTCTTAATAGCTATTTTTAGTCAATTTTATTTTTAGATCCAAAATTTTTATCTTTTTCGTACTTGTTGTTTTTGTCTGCAGAGAAAGTTCACGCGAGCTTTTGCTGGTTTTCAAGCGAGATTGTGCCAGATCCGGTGTTTCTTCGCACAAGATTGTCAGATCTGGTGTTTCTTCGCTCGGCTCGAAGTGTTTCCTCGCGCGGGTCGAAGTATTCCTTCACGCGAGATTTGTCATCAGTGGTCTATTTTATCTGGTTTACATTTTCTGTACTTTTTCATACTTTCTGAGCATTCTGTCGCGCAACAGAGCATATCTTCATGTGAGCTTTCTATTTTCTCACGCGGCTCTGTCCTTTTCTCGCACGACACTGTCATATCTTCGCACGAGATTTCATAACAAAGAACTTTTTTTCATTGTTACATTGATTAGATCTCTGATTTTTCATGTTAACCACTAATGTTTACTGTTTCTAGTGGTTTGTGATTTGTTTTTGTTGTTGTTGTTGCTGATTTGGACTTGCTTGGATAAACAACAAAATGATTCGCGTTGCTTTGGATTTGAGGTATTTTGTTGCTCTCTATAACATTTGGATTTTGGGAATTAAAATGAACATCTCATGTGTTTAGCTTGAGTGTTTCTTGCTTTCATAGATCATATTTCTAAATTGGTGCTCTAAAATGGACCTAGATTTGCTTTCTTGCATATATGTTTCACATAGTAATTAGGCCGTATGAACACTATTTGTGGTGATCTTGAGAGAGTGGGCTTCATTCGCTTGTTTTACGTGCGAAGCTCTTCTTGACGATAGATCCCCTTGTAGGTAGGGAAGGATTTTGTTTTCATCTCACTGGTCAAGTTGGTTTGGACTTCAACTTTTGGCAATAATTTCTCTCTTTGTTGGATTGGTGTCATTTGTTGTTGTGTGAGCCTTGAATGAGGTGATTTTAAATTAGCATGTCAATGAATCATGTTTTCTATGTTTTGGTGAGGTGAAGAGGCTAGAGGATTATGCTCTTTTTCCCTTTTGGGAGAATCAGAAACTTGGAAACCTTGAATCCAAACTAAGTCCCCATGTGGTCCATTTTGTGAGTCTTCCTTGTTAGAGAGGGTTAACAGTAGTGGACATTCCCTTTATTGGGTCAACCACATGGACGGAACCTCAAGCGGTAATAGCCATTTTCGCCATGGTAGTGACAACTGCTATATAAATGTCCTTGTGGAAGAAATCTCCATGGGTTTAGTTTCTTGTGGGTTGTCAGATCTCCTCAGTAGCTCCTGATTGATTAAATTCTCGGACTGTGTCAAAGCCTCGGTGCACCGGGATTGGATTTCACCCGCTTGAAGTTGCAAAAGTTACAGAGTCAAGCCATTACTAAGAACCATAGTGCAACCAACTTTTTATTTTCTAGGACTATGTGTGTGATTGGAAAATGTTTGAGAACATACACAAGTAGCATTCTTATGGAGTAGAAATACTATGACACTATCTATGTTTATGCGCAAGGTTGCTTTGTCCCTTGCTCATTGTTTGAAGACATTGACTGCTTGAACTCCCTGATTGTTGTCCTACATGCTTGATTCATGATAAAATCTATTAATGTACCTAGTTGGATGATTAAAGCACACAAAATCTGAGTTCTGTTGCCTTTTCTCGCGTGAGAAAACTGTTTCTTCACACGGTTCGAAATACTTCCTCGCGTGACTCGATATACATCCTCGCGCAAAACCTGACACCGGTATTGCTTTATTTTACCAGCCTATTATGTTTCCTCACACCGTTCGGTGCACTTTGTCGCACGATAAAGCACTTCCTCGTGCAACAGAGCATTTACTCGTGTGAGACAGGTACTTCCTCGCGTGAAATTGCCTGTCAGTCAGCCAGTTTTGTCCTCATTTTTGAGCCATTTTCAGCTTGCTATCCCGTCATTTTTAGTTTTCTAGGTTGATCCGGATCTGATTGGATTACTTACCTTGTTGTTAGAATCTTTTTGTGCTTAGGATTCTTGTGTTTGACCTCTTGGATTAGCAATCTTTGATTCCACAAGTGATCTTGCTTGGCGCTTGGTGAGCTAGAAACCGTTCTTGTTGAAAAGATAAATCTTTAGATTCTTTGATAACATACCTGGAGAGTTTTGGTAGTCTCTTGTCCATTCACTTTCATACAATTTCAATCTCAATTTATATAATTTGGGTAAGACCATCCTCCTG
>MU228100.1:4537406-4580743 GCA_018584345.1 Thuja plicata
ATAAATTAGACTATGTTTTTCCTCTTGTCTCTTAAACTGGGGGGCAAGAGGTATTCTCTTCCAGTCTTACAGGATCCATTATCCTCTTAGCATGAATGTTGTTTTGAGTATAATTGGTTATTCTTTCTATCCTTGTAACTTCCTATACTCATGATATTCTTTGTAGGACATCTGTTTTGTAGGGATACCTCTTATTTTTATAACTTTATTGATATAATTTGCTATATCCTTTGTCGTCATCCCTGGGGGGCAAGGTATTTTCTCCTTCTACTTCTATCCAAGGATCTACTTTCCTTAGCTTAGTGGCATTTGTTTATGTTGCAAACATTATTTTCCTTATAAAGATCTATGTTTTGACCATTGATACCTTCTTATTTGAGAGGTGATTGTCCTAGGTCATTACCTCTTCTTTATGTTGCAAATTATGTTCTTTATAAACTCTTGCCCTTTCTTGTTGGTTAGATTTTTTTATCCTTCATTCCAAGATTCCTCATCCTCCTCATTGCAAGGAGCTTGATGGTTGAATCTTGGGTCCCTCTTGCTTTTTGAAGATGACATTTTATCCTAAGCACTCCTCTCAGGTAGGGCTCTTGTTGATAAGATCTCTTCCTCTTTGAGGATCCTTTTTTCATAAGTGACATATTCATTTCATGATTATTTATGTTCTTGGATGAAAGGGTCAAGGCTCTTTGCTCAGAATATGATATACATTGTTGTTTAGCTGACTATCTCCTTACCTTGTGAAGTAGGTATTCTAATTTCTCTTCCTTATCCTGCCTAGTGGGTAGCCATGATAAGGAGGGAGGCATATATAGGGTCTCCCTTGTACTTTATTTTACACTTATTTATATTTTACGGCATTCTAAATCCTTGGAAGGTAACGCACATAAGTTGCAAAACCCTAAAGAGACACGCATTTTTACTTTTATGTTTGCTAAATCATTGGAAGGTAACGCACATAAGTTGCTAAATCCTGAAGAGATACACATCCTTTTTTTTTTTTTTTTAGCAATATGCTAAATCCTTGAAAGGTAACGCACATAAGTTGCTAAATCCTGAATGGACACGCATTTTATATTCTATAGTGATACAAGAATGTTGATCTATGGATATTTTCAAAAAGGTGTCAGAAGATGCATTTACAATTACAAGCATAGTTTACGGGTGAACCTGTTGGGGGCTCTCCCTCCTTGGTGATTCATAGTAAGGTGGGCATCTTACTAGGTGAGGTAATCACTATTTTTTTTCTTTCTTTCGCTTTCATGCTAGTAGGATTAGATCATGAAGCTATGTTATCTATGGTGTTGTTCTTGTCTTACTTGTGTAGTTATGTATGTTTTATATGATTAATTTCTCTTTATATTCCATATCTCCATGTATGAATGTTGAGTTAGAATCCTTTGTCTAAGGACTCATGTCTTTGACTTAGTGATATTCTACTTTGTTGCAAATCCACCAATGTCTTTCTTCTGAATTTACCGTGAGCACATTCGATTTTCGTACTCCCGCTAAAGTGGGGGCTTAATGTATTATCTTAAAATGGAAGCACTTCCATGTTAAGAGTGTTTAGCCCTCCTTAGGGGACATTTTTGACCTCCATCATATCATCCTCCCATTTCTGCATCATCTCATGCTTTTGTGCTGGTTCAGGACCCTGATTGGGCCTCTTCAGGCACCTCCTACCCCACTTGGCATATTTTCCAGGGGTTTTGACCCCCTGGGTCAGGGTTGACCTCGACCTTGACCTGGGTCCCCCTTTCAAATCAGGAAGCTTTTCGGCTGCCGGGGGTCATCAAAAATTTAGTTTTCCCGCTTCCGGGTCGGCTGTTTTGGGTTCCGAAGCATTAATTCCTAAATTATATTTAATATAGGTCCTCTCCTAGGGGTAAATGCCTTAATGGGAATTTAATCCTCCTATGTAGGCCTCCTTAGAAGATTGTTCCCTAATTCATATAAAAGGAAGCATTTCTCTCTCATTTCCTCTAAGTCTTCTAAGTGCAAAAAAGCTATAATCAAGATTTTGTCAAGAAGCAAAAGGTTCAAGCATCCATTTCCAAGCTTTCAAGGTGTTCAAATCTTCCTCTCAAGCATTCAAGTTCTCCATTGAAGATAAAGGATTTAAGCTCTCAAGCCTTTGAAGGGATTAGGTGCAAAACATTCAAGATTCATCATTCAAACTCTAGATCTAGCCATCTTGGTGGTGTGATCTTCCTTCAAGATCCTTTGTGCATCTTCAAGATTCTTTCATCATCTCTTCAAAGTGGATTCCAAGAATACAATCATGAAGGTTTATGGTCTCTATTTAGTTCATACTTTTCATACTTACATACTTCCATACATTTGAATTTCAATTACATATCTATTGAGTATCATAGCTTCATTGTTAGATTCAATTCTACTACTTGCTAGCATTCTGTACTTTATTGATTTCAAGGTTAATTCCTAAATCAAGGTTTGACTAAGGCAAACCATTCCTCCACAACAAACAATCCTCTTTTTCTTGCAGGTATAGGTTTAGGATTGCAGTTTTGAGACCAGATCTGGATACCCTTTTCAGCTTTCTTTCGGACGACGTGAACAAAATTTCTGTCAGACCTGTGTACGTCAGGGTCGACATTATTGGGTTAGGGTTGACATTTGTGGGTCAAGGTCAACCTTTTTCATAAGACGACATCGAAATAGAAAAATATTTTTTGGGTTTTGTTCGTCTCTGTGTTTCAATTTGGGATCAACTATCAGTTTTTCCAGAAACGGTCTACAGACCTCAGAAAACAACATTCTTTGATCTACAATATTTCAAGGTTAGTGCATTTCTTCTATTTCTTCAATTACTGTCATATATCATTTCCATACTTTTAATTAACAGAATTTAAGATATCTCCTTTGTTATTTTACTTTCCAAATAGTTGATTCATTTGTGTATTAGCCCTTCCTTGGGGTTGATCAACTTGGATCTCCCATTTGTGCATTTGAGGGTAAAAAGGAACATCTCATCTTCTCCTTAATCACAATTGCAATACTTAATCAATACAATTCAATTAAGGTTAAGGGATTCAATACATTCTAGGCAACTTAAAGGGCAATTTACACATCAACACCTTACATTTCAAGATAATCAACAATCAATAATTCTTAGTACATTATACATTCTTAATAAACATATCTCTATTTCAATCCTCCCCTTTACATTTTAGTAAGGTAGATCTTTTCAAACAACACCATTTCTTACCTTACACCATCTTTAGGAATCAATTTAGTTTCAAATGTCAACTTTTGAAAGAAGATAAAAAATTCATATCAATCAAAGTTTGTAGTCTCAAGGAAAATTTCTCTTGGACTCTTATAAATGTTTATGCCCCAAACACGAAGTTTGGGATACTAAAGTTATGGAAGAAGTTGCATGATTTTAGGGATTCCTTCACTGAGAACCACTGTATGATTATGGGGGATTTCAACACCCCTCTGAAGGAGAAAGATAAAATAGGAGGGAATATAACTCAAGTGGAGAGTAGGTTTGATTTGATGGATTTTATTAGCAATGAAGGATTGTTGGATGTTGAACTAGAAGGTTTAAACTATACTTGGTGTAACCAAAGAATTGGTGTTGACCTCATCCAAGTGAAGCTAGATAGGGTGCTCATCTCCATGGACTGGTATACTAAGTTCTCTTTCTCTCAGTCTTCTCTTTCTAGAATAGGATCAGACCATTTCTCTATATATTTTTTTGCTAGCTCCTTCACATGCAAAATAAATGCGCCCTTCAGATTTGAGAAGATGTGGCTTGATCACCCAGATCTGGAGAATAAAGTTAGGGATTGGTGGAACATTAAATTGGATGTTATTGCTATGTTCAAAGTGGCTAAGAAAATGACAAATGTTAAATCAAAAGTGAGATAATGGAATAAGGATGTTTATGGGGATATCTTCCAGTCTAAGAATAAGATTCAAATGGATCTAAAAGAAACTCAGGAGGACATTCAAAGAAATGGTCTAACTGAAGCTCTGAAAGTTTAGGAGAACCAAATTCTTGTAGACTATCACAATATAATTTCTAAAGAGCAGACCTTCTAGAGACAGAGATCAAGATCTCTATGGCTGAATTCGGGAGACAAAAATAGAAGATTTTTTCATCTCACTGCCCTTAAACACAAGGTAATAAACATGATACACTCCTTATCTTCCACAAGAGGGATTATCACTAAAGAAGAAGAAATAAGGGAAGAAATGATGAGATATTTTTCTACTTTTCTATCCAAGGATATAAATCTAAATCTGGAGTGTTATGCCCTGCATCCCCGTCCCTACATTTTGTGTGCAAAATGTTGGGTCCCCCCTTTTTGCTTTGGTCTGCTTTTTGCTTGCGGTTTTGCCTTGTCTTTCTTTTTCTTTCTTCTCTCTTTCTCTCTCCGGGGTTTTCTTCCCCGCTGTGTTGTTTCGTTTGCTGGTTTTCTCCTCCAGGATTCTGGTCCCAGAGGTTGTCTTTGTTGGAAGCTTGATTCCGGACTCTGGGATTCTTCGCTATGATGTTCTTAAGAATATCATCACAAGGAATCCTCGGGCCCAGAGTCCGGAGGTTTCGCTCGTCTGGGAATTTCCGGAGGAGGAGGATTGCTTTATCGCGGGTATAAATAGAGCTTACCTGTCATTTTCACACTTACCGCGATTAAAACCTTCAAGCGCTTAGAGAGCATTAAAGAGCGATTCCAAAGCAATTAGCAGAGCATTTGCAGAGAGTTAGTAATAATCAAGGCTTAACATCTTCTATCGTTCTCAGGCAAGTACAAGCGCTTCGTGGTGGTGATTCTGACAGTTTGACGACTCAGGTTGTTGCAGAGTTCCATCGGTAATCCTTCCTCCTCCTCCGCCTTCTGCGTTCTCAGGTTGGTGTTTCTGCCTTCCCTCCTCTCTGTTTTGCTTCCGCTTTCTGGTTTTTCTTTGGGTTTGCTTGGTTTCATTTGTCTTTGTTTTGTTTTGCTTTTCTGTCTTGTCTGGTCTGCGGTCTTCTGGTTTCACCGCCCGTTGGTGGGTCGGCTTTGCCAGAGGGTTGTCTGCCCTCCGCGCAGAAGTTGTTCCTGTAAATGGTGTATATAGTGTAGATAAGCTGTATATTTGTTTCCGCTTTGTTTGGTTTTCCCGCGGATGTCATTCCGCGTTGTGTGTTCATGTATATATGTTTGTAGTTGTAAGGTGCCCTCTATATATCTCCTTTTGTTCCCTGTACATATCCCTCGGCTTCGTGTATATCCTTCTAAGTGACTCGACAAGCTAGTTGAGTCACCTTTGCTTCTGGTTTTTTGCCTTCAAGTTCACTTCGAGGTAGGAAACCACCTGTTTGAAACTCGGCTCCCCGCTGGTTTCAAACAGGCAGTTTTCTCTCTCCTCCATAAAGTCTGTTAGAACCTCATTTACGTCCCATGTGCGTAATCAATTCCAGCCAAGTGGCTTTCCCTTTTTGCGCGTTCAGATAGTTGGCTCCGCCGTCATCGCCATCGCATCTATTTAATGCCAACACACATGGCGTCCACGTGGGCTTGACAAATTGCCTTTTCATACATCTTTACTAACGGTCATTTTTCCGGGCTTCGGGCCTCTTACCATCGTCCATCCCGTGTCTTTGCCAAGTATGATAAAATTCCCCAGACTCGGATATGTTGACACTTAAAGTTTGCAATGTGTTTTGCTTTTTGGTTATCTTTGCATGATACTAACTTTTTAGAAAAAGCAAATGTCGCGGTGGTAAGATCTCCGGACCCCAGAGTAACTATTTTATTTTAATAAAAATATTCTGACGGTCACTTTGCCTTGCAAGTTCCCAGACTTCGTCTTCCAAACATGTCTGAAGCGTCCGCGTCATCTCCTCCCGGAAGTCCGAAACTACCAACAACGACATAAACTAGGGTAGCGATGAAATCTAAGATGGAGAGGGCCCTGGAGAAACTGCCCCTCACCATGAAGTTCGTGCAGAACAACATCATTACAGGCTTGAAGATTGAGTCCAAGGTTAAAATCATAACTGACACCAACGTCAGAACGTGGGCAGAGATGCAAGCCTTGGTAAAAGTAATGCACATCCAGTGACAAGCTGGGGATCAACTAGCGATCAACATTGGAGGTTTCAGGATCCTCCGAGCAGCTTGCTTCCCGTGCTCTGTGCAGTCTCCGGAGCTTATCCTGATGCTGGCGGCCAACTACAACTCCTCTGTTCGGGCCGTTATGCTTGCAGCCACAGAACCTACGAGATACCCCACTCCACTGGTGTCCCTCAACCCAGACACATTTCGGGCGGGATTAGGAATCCCACAATTCGACAGAGCTACAGTGGTTACCAGGGCTGATGCCTTGGACCAGTTTACTCAACTGGAGGATGCTGCCTGGGTGTACATGAATACACACTGGCTCAAGGCCCCGAAGAGGGATCCAAAGAGAATGAAGATAGAAATCCCCCGCTCTGAATTCAAGGAGAGCATCCAAATGGGGATAATAGCATTAGCACGGGTATTTGGGCAACCCTCTGCCCAGGAATTTGCAAAATGGATGTATTATTTCCTCCTTGGCATCTCCACCAAGGGAGAATTCTTTGACTGGGCCGCAATAATCTCCAATCACGTCGACTCCTAGTTCCTCCAGGTGGCAGGAAAAATAAGTTCTATATGTCTTCTTACGTTTTCTGGGCCCTAGCATAACAGAGGCCCCACTCCAATGGCCTACTTACAGATGGCATGCTCGGGATGGGCCCAGAACAAAAAGCATCGTGGGACCATTTCCCACAGATTCAATGGGAGGCCAGCTTCCCCAGTTTCTGTCGGGTAAACGATGCGTTCATTTAATACCATCTACTCACGCCCACCCGAGATGTCAGATACCGCCTGTCAACTGAGGCGATGAAGTTAGTTAGTAGTTATGGGCACTACTACATTCAGTTCTAGTAGCATACATACATTAGGGTTGCCGGCTTCTCCGATAAACCCTACTTGTTGCCCAGGCATTGCGGGGACAAGATCGTGCTGCTGGAATATTGCCAGCAAATGATGGAGTTGCACACCTTCTTTGCCCTCAAGAAGGTCCCCAACGTCTCGTTCTCAATCACCTGTGGGAACTACACCTGCAGTCTGGCCGCCGCAAAGGAGGTGGACAATGAGCTAAAAAGTTATAACTTGCAGGAATTTTATCTGGCGCGGAAGAACTTTGATCTACATGGGAAAATAGCAACGGCAATGCCCCGGGCTTCAGAGCCCCATCAAATACACATGGAGGACTTCTGGGCAGATTGCCAAGATGATGTAGAAGTGCGAAGCCAACACTATATTAGAATGATAGCCAGAATGATGCAGGAATTAAAGCTCTGGAGATTCCCTCCGGGCTTCTCTAACGCCGCCCCCACCATAGATCCCCAGTACAAAGAAAAGGGGATCGATAAGTTGGCATTGCCGGCAATGGATTGGGCCGCCCATGAGGGGCCCATGATTGAGGACTTCACTCAAGATGTGGTCGAGCGAAGTCATGCCTATTTTAAGAGGGTGTGCCTCGGGAGTATGCATCAAGCTCCCCGACCGGCACCAAAGTTGACCCCGCCACCGGTACCAAGGTTGACCCCGGGGGCTGGGACTTCCTCACAAGGCGCAGACAAAGGAAATAAAATAGCTACCACCCCCTCCGTGCAGGAAGTCCCAATACAAGAACAGATCAAGCAGTCTATGGCAGCCTCCCAGCAAATGAGGGAGTAGTTAATAACAAGGCTGGCCACTCCGGCGCTCATGGCCGGACCAATTCGTCCTCCTTCCTCCCCGTCGCTGGCAGCCTTAATGGTCAAGGCAACGGGGGTGGATCCCATGGAGGCAGGAGCTATAGCCGATGCGGGGCCACCTTTGGTCACCAGGAGGAAGAGGAAGCACATCAAGCAGGTCAAGGCAGAACCAACGCCAAGGGCATCCCTCCCATAAGAAGTAGAGATCATTTCTTCCTGTTCCCAGGAATCGGAGAAAGAAGCAGAGCCTGCAGAGGTCCCAGCCAGTCCCCCTCTGCAAGAGGAATTTGATGATGTATTTGCAACTGATGAGTTCATAAATTTGCAAGGGGACGATACACAAATAAAGACAGAAGTCCCAAAGAAAGAACAAGAGGCTGTGGACCAAGGTGACTTGGAACCAGAAGCTGCACAGGAATAGGAGCAGCACGTAGAAGAGGAGCTAGAGCCAGAGATTATCTCTGGGGCTTAAGAGATACAAGGTCTGGGAGTGGACCAACTAAAGCCAGGTGAACAAATGGCATCCGCTGGGGGAACCGAACCTTCAGAAATAACCGTAAACCCAGCCGCCACGTTCCCAAGGCCACTCCCGGGGGCAACCTCCGGACAGGTTATCACAGCGGCCCAAACTCTGAATCTCGGCTTGATACCTCCCCTACTGCCAACAGAGGAAGAAGCCCTGGCAGAAGAAGAAGAAGAAGAAGAAGAAGAGGAGCAGCTTGAAGAGGAAATCCCCAAAGAAGCCTACCAAGGTCCATACCCAGCAATAGACATATAGAACAAGGCTGAGGAGATGGAGGTTGACAAAGAAAATATTGCTACAGAAGAAGTTGAGGCAGGGAGAGGGACGGATGAAGTCCATACCATCAGGGAGCAATAGCCACCGGAGACTGGGAGAGAATCAGGAGAACAAGTTTTGGCAGGAAGACCACCTCTCCCACCTCAGTGGCTGGTAGAAAGAAAAAAGAGAAAAGCTCAGTCCGCTCTGGTGATTCCTCTCTCCCTGGCTGAAATGATGGCCCAAGTTCAAGCCCCGATGAAGGAGAAGAAAGCCTGGATAGTTCATACTCTGCGAACTGGGCCAGGCAGAGAAACCATTGCCGTTGTAGCGACACCTCCCCTAGACGCCAATGAAGCAACTACAGTTCCCCCAGATTACAATATTGCAGAGGTATCCCTGGGCAAAAGAGGAAAGAAAGGCGAGGTAGACTTGCTTAAGGAGGCAGCAAGGGTAGTTGAAGCCCGATACGAAAAGGAGGCCCAGAGGCTCAAAGCTAAGAAAGAGAAGAATGCAAATCTTATGGGATTGCTTACCGAGCTGGCCAAACCCATTAATGTTGCCCCTTTAAAGGCCTCCACAACTGAAGAATTACCGCAGAGTGACATAGACTCCCTACGAGTAATGAAAAAGAAGGCCCAAGCAGTAGATGAATGGGTCACACTCCAGATAGGAAACACCCGGCGTTTCCTAGCGTCCACTCTCCCAGACTTATACACAGCCCGACAAATTATTCATTAGGCCGAAGCACTCATTGAGCAGTGGGAGAGTGACGCTGAAAATTACCAAGCATGGAAGGTGGAGCTCAAAGAGCTCCTCACCTTAGGGGAAGACATAATTTCCGAATCTAAAATTCTGGGTGAGGAATCATTTGATTTTGTGAGAACTCAGCACTCCAAACTTGACCTCACATTGGAGGTGACCAAGCAACTGGTAGAGTCCTTGCAGGAAAAGGTAAATGCTCTGAAATACTCTTCTAATTTATATAAGTCTTTTGTAATAAAGGCTTCCGGGGTTGATCCCCTTAGTACAGATACTTATACCCTCGAAGATTCAGTTTTGGGGAGTTTTGATGAGATAATGAAATCCCGGTATCAATCTCCGGAGGGAATAGATGGGGCCCAGATGATGAAATTAACCAAGATGATACTTAAGGGTCATGACACTGCGAGAATGGTAGATGAATTTAAAGGAAACGTTCTAGACCTGGGGGAACAAGTTGAAGTGGCCAGGCACAGAAGGGCCAGCCTAAAAGAGATAGATGAGGATGGCATTTTATGCCTCCTCCAGGCCTTTAGCGATAACAAGCAACCTTGAGCTTTCTCCGGAGGCCGGGGAAAAACTCACATTGAGTATTCTTTATTCTTTTGGGACGTAAGTTCCCGGATCCCGGAGTCCCGGGATCCAACAATTTATATTCTTTAAAGTGATCCGTGTCCCGGTCCCGAGGCCAACCGGTCACTTCCAGAGGTGGTTAATAAAGACTGTCAGATGGTAGTTGGCCACATCAAGGGGTGTCGGCTTGGCAGTTGGTCTTTTGACAGGGTGGTTTTCTCAAGGCGCCGCTCAGGAGTACATCTGGCACATTGGAGACAGGGCGCCGCATTTCCCATTTATGAGGCATGTAGCCTCGATCTTCGAGGGACCTACTTTCTTCTGCCTCCTTTCCAGTTCTCTTCCCGAGATCGATTCTTCTGATGTATATTCTTATCTTATTCTTCTGACATGGCAGACCTATTCTGTCTCCAGGTCTTTTGTAGGGTGGCGCAGGTAGTACCGGCCTTCGGATATTGTATTTTATTGAGACATGATGTAAATAGGGTTAGGGTTAAGAAAGTTGTATAAATAGGTAGACCGGCCCATTTTCAAGGGTCGGCAAAATTGATGATTTTGTTATCCATAGCAATAGCAAAGTGCTATCTCTTTTTAAGTTGCAGAGTTCAATGCTCCATTGTTCTATTCTTGACAGTTAGATGCTCCCCTGGAGCTGCCATTGTATCACGCACCAGTGCTTGCTAGACTGAATATTAATGAAGAAGGAAGGATTCTTGGCCATGATGTTGTTGGCATTCTTGCTTCTGAGTTAATGGTATTTCATGTTTTAATGTTTTGTATGTCTTTTACTCTGGTATGTTAAAGTAGATTAACGACCTCTTTATTCCTGCTACTGATAAAATGCTAGCTGATGGTTATGTGTTTCTTCAGTATTTAGTGTAGTTTATCAGAGTATTATTGATGTTTCGAATATTTAGACATGACTATAGTTAGATGAAATACTTCTAACCCTGCAGGATCTTTTTCGCTTTATTTGCTAAGTATAGAACGCTTAGAAAACCCTTACTTTGATCGAATCTCCGGAGAAGATGAGTTGAAGAAACCAGCTATCCCCCTCAAAAACAGTCACCTCTCCCAACCGAGCCCTGCACCATCGTGACCCGACACCCAGGTGCTTGAAGGCCCGGAGGTTTTATTTCCCCCAGACAACCTTTGCAGGCGGAGTTGGCCGATTTCCCTGGAACCCGGTGACAACTTATGACTATTGGCGAACCCGGTCAGCAAAACCCCGTCAACAAAAACTGGCGCTAGAAGGAGGGCATGAACTCATCCCCTTCTAGAGATTCTGATTATACACCTCCTCAGGGTTCCCCGAGTTGTAGTTTTAGGAGACAAGCCTTTAGTGGGATTGGGTCTTTTTCCCTAGTGAAATTTGAAAGAGTTCTTAGGTCCGCCCTGAATGCCGGAAAGTTTGTCGAACTCGAGCCCCCTACTCGAAAGAAATGGACCTCAAAAGTCCTACCAGCCACTATTGTCTGGGGATCTACCATACCCCTGAATACTCAAACTCCATAGACAATCCTTGGAACCAATACCCAAGCTACCCAACATATAGTTCCCCCAATGGCTGCATATTTCAGAAACATTGGGTCCCTAATGGGTACTTTTTCGGGCGCAACCAATGATTTACCCTCTCACGCAAAGAAAATCTGCCCACGATACGAGCACTTAGGCTCACGGACCGTAGAAGAACACTTACAGGCATACAAAGATGCCATGAATCGACACCGGATCCAACATGAAGATGTTGTGACTCGTATGTTCCCCTTGTCCCTAGGACAAAGCGAGTTGAATTGGTACCTTAACTTGCCTGCCAACTCCATCAACACTTGGCAGGACATGGAGGACGCCTTCTTGGCTGCCTTTCGCGTGCATGTGGACCCAGCCTGGTCCCACAGCTAGTTCATCTCCATTCGAAAGGAACCCAATGAACCTCTTGCAGCATTCAACCACAGGTTCCAGCGTGCCCTGAAGCGGTGCACGAGCCCTTTTTTCCCATCTCTAGACATAACCATACAGACCTATCTTAATGCGATGGACCCTTTCATTGCTACTCTCCTTTGGAGAACAACCGCCCCGGGCGACCAAGATACCTTGGAAAAAGTCTACAACCTAGCTCTAGAGCTGTCCCGTGGTCTCAACAAATCCCCAGGCAGGATTGGATAGAGCACACCTTTCAACATGATCCCCAGTAGAACTGCATATGCCGGGGGATATAACCCCAATCTGGCAATAGGTGCCCCCTCGATGGCAATGAATCCTCCGCCACCCGTGGTAGACCAACAGGCGCGGTATGTTTACCCAGCCTAGACCCAAATCTCATCGGGTTTGGAAGTCTTCCCTTGGAATCAGCCATAGAAGACACAACAGACTCAGACACAACCGTCCAAAGTGCCCTTCTTTCAGTCGTCCGTGGCTGGAGGATTGTCGCCCTCTACTCTGGCTAATCCTGCTGCCTTCCCGGGAAGCCAACAATAACCATAGCCGTCACATTGTGACGCCAACACCCAGTTGACCGCCGAGGTCGAATCCCTCTGGCGAATGCTGTCCACTTTGACTATGGACATGGGTCAACTGAAGGCAGGGTCCTATGCACCCTAGAACTCAAATTCCCAGAGAGGGAATATTTTCTCCGGCCAACGAAACAACAATGTCGGGGGAAGAAACTTCAACAACGGGCCTAGGCCCAACCAACAACAATGGAATAACAATGCAAACACCGGAGGCCCGCCTCCGAACCAAAATGCCAACCAAAATGGCGCTGGACCATCCCATTTTACACTAGTCGCGGACTTTCAGCCCATGACCAACTGGTGCAGATTGCACGATACAGGTTCCCACAATGAGGTGAATTATGCCACTTTGGAGAAGGTTATCATGATCTCCCAGCTAGACAGACAGCAGTTGCACGATGCTACCCCTCCAGAGCCTCCTGTCCAAGAAACAACCCATAGTGCCTTCACCTGTGATACCATCTTCTTCGGACCTTCCAAAGAAGATGAAGAAGAATCCGAACTACAGGGATTCTTTGACGAATCCATCCCGCCCTTTGAGGCCAACGCCTTTACTAACCCACGGGCTCCATACAATACCCAGAGCTAGGCTGGTAAAGGACCAGCTTACGCGCCTACACCTCATGTCAAAGATAGTCCTCCTCCCCAGAATAACATAACTGATCGACTCGTACCTCCAAAAGGTCCTAGCCCTAACCAAGCAAAAGACCTCGCTGAGGAAAATCACCCGTTCCTGGGAGGGAGATTCGATATCATGAAGGTATTAGAGCAGACCACCACCTCCATGACCTTGATGGAGGTTTTGCTAAATTGTCTCGAGCAGAAGAAGTCTCTTCTGAAGCTTTTAGGGAACCCGAAAGCAGTTAGCCGCCCACCCAAGACCATCTCCTTCGAAGATGCTAATGCGGCTGTCTTCCAGGAAAATAATGAGGACCCTCCTTTCCTACTAGGCTTGAACATTTATGGAAAAAATATACACAACTTCTTAGTAGACTCCGGAGCTTCAGGTAACATCATGCCTTTGTCCATTTGTCAGAAGCTCAGACTCCACCCCACCCCATCTAATGGCGCAGTGATCCAGTTGGATAAGACTGCTGTAAAAATGGTGGGGGAATTGAAGAACGTCTGGATACACCTTATCCAGGACCCCAGGATAGCCAGCATCATTGACATCCAAGTGGTGGACATCCCAGAGACATATGGGATGTTACTAAGTCGGAATTGGTCTAAGTCCTTGAATGGATACTTTTCGACCGACTTCACCCACTTGTGGCTTCCATGGGAGGGAGAAACCAATCAGATCCAGGTCGAAAGTGAACCCCAGATGAAATAGGCCCTTACTAAGGTTGGGAAGGTCAATGAAGTTCTTTTCGCAGAGACTTCTCTGGGGGTGTACCGCCCTCTTGAAATCTTAACATTCGATTTCCTCCCCGGAGAAGATCCCGTTGTGCTACAAAGAGCACAGGACTTAGAAGAAAAGGTGAGGGTTGAAGTTAACTCTCAAGGCACCTCAGCAACCCTCACCACACTCCTGTCTGGCACTTGGTGCTGAGTGCACTAGCAAAAACATTCAGAGCACGAGTGTGAACCATGTCTATCGATCGCCAACCGACAACTTGATACCTTCCGGAATGAACATACAACCGATTCCCCGGGACCCAATACTCCTATGGGATGCACTCCTTTGGTGCCTTTCCCCTAGGAATCACAAATTGAAATTCCTTTGGAGGTAAATTCTGCTTTCATGCCGGCGGTCCGGGAGGAAATCCCAAAGTCTCCCAGCAATAATCCAAAGAAAACTCCCCCTCCCCAGCCCCAGATTACAAACAATGACTTATGGACCCTTAAGTTTGATGGGTCCTGATCCAAACAGGGCTGTGGCACCAGAGTGGAATTAATCAACCCATGAGGAAAGTCCTTCCTCGCATCCTATAGGCTGCATTTTAACTGTACGAACAATGTCACAGAGTACGAGGCTTTGGTCCTTGGACTCTTATTCGCACTAAGGAAAGGTATCACCCGCCTTCGGGCTCTAGGTGATTCAGAACTGATTGTTAAACAAGTTCGGAGTCAATACACATGTCATGACAAAAGGCTGGCTGCATACTGCAACCGGGCTTGGAGCTTTATCGAAGATTTTGATGCCTTTGGCATTGACCTCATTCCACGACGACAGAACTATGTCCCAGACGCCCTTGCCGTTTCTGCCAGCACACTTGAGCCAATGGCCAGCTCGCGACTCCGGAGATTTTTAGTTGAGATGGTCCCGACCCCCTCCATCCCAGATAATGTTACTCAATTTTAGGTTTTTGAGGACGATCAACATATCCTGGCCTTCATGGAAAATGTTGGCGTCTTTGAGGATCAGATAGTGGAGGAACGTGACCATGACGATACTGGGCAGGGTGATGAAGATGATGGGATCATGGACCTGCCCACTAACACCATCCCAAAGGGGATGGTTGCACTAGAATGAATCTTCGACTCGGACCCTCAGGCCCACGAGAAGGTGTCATCCTCCTCTGAGAGAGGAAAGTTCAAAAAGGTTAACATCGGCCAGCCCGGTGAAGAAAAGATCATCCACATTGGTACCTCCTGCTTCCTTAAGGAAAAGGAGAAGAATATCGCGGTCCTCCGAGAATACATTGATGTGATCGCTTGGGGATATGAAGACTTGAAAACGTATGATACATCTATCATGACCCACACTATTCCTCTGAAACCTGACGCTAAGCCTTTTCAGCAAAAGCAAAGACCAGTCAACCCCTTGATAGAGCCGCTGATTCGTCAAGAGGTAGAAAAACTACTGTCAGCCCGGATAATCTTCCCAATCTGGCATACTACATGGGTTGCCAACTTGGTCCCTGTGAGAAAGAAGAATGGCGAGATCCACCTCTGCGTGGATTTCCAAAATTTGAACAAGGCATCTAAAAAAGATAATCACCCTCTCCCTTCGTTGGATGAAGTGTTGCAGATAGTAAACGGATCTCAGATGATGTCTTTCTTGGATGGATATTCGGGGTACAACCAGGTCATGGTCAAGTATGAAGACAGAGAGAAAACAACATTTACCACTAAGTGGGAAACGTTTGCTTACAGAAGAATGCCCTTCGGTCTGATCAATGCAGGGGCCACATTTCAAAAGGCTATGGACATTGCGTTCGAAGGCCTCGTAAATCAGTGTATAATCATCTACATGGATGATTTGACTATCTTTTCTCGGGACAGGCGTGATCATCCCGCCCACCTCGCTCAGATCTGTGAGAGATGTCGTCGGTACGGGATATCCCTCAACCCCAAGAAGTGCATATTTGGGTCACCGAGGGGAAGTTTCTCGGGCATATTGTCTTTGAGAAGGGTATATCCATCGACCCTGATAGAGTCGAAGCATTGCTGAATCTACAGATGCCTGGAAGCAAGAAAGAAATGCGATCCTTTTTTGAAAAGATCAACTTTGTGCGACGGTTCATCACAGGATTCACAGAAATAGTTAAACCACTCAATGAGATGATGAAAAGGGATACCAAGATTGAGTGAAGTCCTGAAGCAAAGCAGGCGTTTGCCCAGATCAAACAAATAATCATGAAAGCACCGGTCCTGGCTAGCCTGGACTATTCCCTTCCATTTTACATTTATTCATTTGCTTCGCTGCATTCCGCTGCGGCAGTGTTGACCCAGAAGGTTGAAGGGGAGGAACGACCAATAACTTTCATGAGTTCCCCCTTCAAGAACACCGAAGTCCGGTATTCATCACTATAAAAATAGGCCTTTGCTCTAGTTCGCGCCATGAATAAATTCTGGCATTACATTCTCTGGAGCAAAGTACACGCTATCATTCCAGACTAGGCCGTTAAATCTCTGCTGATGCAAAGTGAATTGGGTGAGAGACAGGGGAAATGGATGGCCATCCTCCAGGAATATGACTTAGAAATGTAGCCCATGAAGATAGTCCGAGGCCAAGGACTGAGTTGGGCAATGGCAGAGGAGACTCCCCGCATAGAATGCCAAACTTACACAGTGGAGTCCATCACCCAAGACCCGTGGTATACTTTTTACTAAACAACAAATGTCCAGAGGGGTTACCTCCCCACAAACGCCGCACCCTACGAATGAAAAGCGCACACTTCATGATAAAAATTCTGTGCTTTACCGTAGAAATTATGAGGGGGTGTACCTCCGGTGCATTGATAGAGACCAAGCTGTAAGGTTAATCGACGAATTCCATGGACAGTTTGGAACCAGGCATGGCTCAGTTGATGCCACTACCCATCAGATCCTCTGGGCTGGATACTATTGGCCCTGTATATTCAAGGATGTTTATGCTCATGTTGGGAAATGCCATACTTGCCAAACCGCAGCGCATCATGAGCATAACCCAGCGATGCCTTTACAACCAGTCTATGAGGCTAGACCTTTTGCCCAATGGGCATTTGAGTTCATTGGAGAGATCAACCCTAACTCGTCTGCCAACCACCGATACATACTTACTGCTACTGATTACTGCACTCGGTGGTCTGAAGCTATACCTTGTAAAAACAACACGACAGACGTAGTTATCAAGTTCTTAGAAGAAAACATCGTCACACGGTTTGGAATGCCCTTCGCTTTAGTATGTGACAATGGTCCAGCGTTCTCTTTAGCACAGTTACTCGAATGGACCTACAATCAGAAGATCACACTGAAGTTCTCCAGCAACTATTATCCCCAGGAAAATGGCGTTGCTGAATCAACAAACAAGAACCTGCTTGAAGTGATCAAACATTTGTTAGAACACAATCCCCAGGATTGGCATCAAAAGTTGAGATTCGCCCTATGGGCGGATCACATTCGCGTCAAGGCCACCCTGGGAACGTCCCCGTTCCACCTGGTTTATGGTCAGAACCCTGTATTCCCAGTCAACTTACAGATCCCAGTATTACAGTTTATGCAGGAATTTAACAACAGGGACAATGTCGTTGAGGTTCGACTCTTGAATCTGGTGCAAATGGAGGAACAGCGAGACGCAGCCCTTGAACATTTCGCATGTCATTAGGTAGTGGTAAAATGATGGTTTGACAGGAGAGCCCAATACAAGGCTTTTCACATTTCGAATCTGGTCCTGTTGTGGGACAAGGCCCGAGAAAAGAAAGGAAAGCACACCAAGTTCCAACGGCTCTAGCTCAGACCATACTTGATTTCAGAAATCTGTGGGGCAAATACTTACCGCCTCAAAACTTTGATTGGGGAACCTGTCGCATTACCCATTAATGGGCAGTTTCTCAAACACTATTTCGAATAAGGTAAGTTCGTCCTAAGTTGTATTATATGTAAAGCTTTTCGCTTGTAAATATCTCTTCCGGGTGCCTCGTGCGAGGTACCATGCCTTGTAAATAGTCTTTCCGACTGTCCTCCAGGGCAGTCCCTTTCTGTTGTTTTTGTTTTCACTTTTGGTTTTCTTTCGGCCCTGGTGTTTTGCCCCGTCTTGCAGGAATTGGAATGCTTCGCATAACTCTGGCCTCTGGGGCAATGTCTATGGCATGGTGAACTTTAGAATCTATCTTTAGCACGGTGGAATCAGCCTGGTCTCCGGGGTTGTTTTACTGGCCATGGCATGTTTTGAGGAATTTTCATTGGGTGTTCTCTCTGGGAGTTTGGCAATCAGTGAACAAAATAATAATTCAAGGAACAAGTAATCGGACACACAGAGGGTAGATCGGCTGTGCTAGTTGGTTGACCCACGTATGAAAATCTAAAGAATTCTTCCCGGGTCTGGAGCTTTGTCCCCTCTTCAAATATCTAAACACAGGTGGATAGGTGAAAGAAGTATCGCCATTAAAATTGGCTAAGCTTAAGCTTAATGGTGAAAGTAGTACCGCCTTCCCCACCCAAAAACAAATAAAATAACAAGAGAAAAAGCGGGATGAAACTCTGATCTCCGGGGGATACGAGCAAATTGATGACTGGTTTGATGTGATTAGTACCTCTTCTCTATTCCTCCCAAAATTTATCGGCTTGATTTCCTTCCAAAGCACACACGACACCACTGATAAAAGACTACAGACTGACTCCTGCATGGGTGTATTCTCTCGGATATGTTGCTCTTTACCTGTCAGACGTTTTGGGAGGCTGCTTGTTCCAGTTTTGCTAACCAGAGATTCTTTAGTTCTCAAATGCGCTAAGGAATTTGTCCCAGATAGTCACCATTTGTTATGCCCTGCATCCCCGTCCCTACATTTTGTGTGCAAAATGTTGGGTCCCCCCTTTTTGCTTTGGTTTGCTTTTTGCTCGCGGTTTTGCCTTGTCTTTCTTTTTTTTTCTTCTCTCTTTCTCTCTCCGGGGTTTTCTTCCCCGGTGTGTTGTTTCATTTGCTGGTTTTCTCCTCTGGGATTCTGGTCTCGGAGGTTGTCTTTGTTGGAATCTTGATTCCGGACTCTGGGATTCTTCGCTATGATGTTCTTAAGAATATCATCACAAGGAATCCCCGGGCCCGGAGTCCGGAGGTTTCGCTAGTCTCAGAATTCTTGGAGGAGGAGGATTTCTTTACCGCGGGTATAAATAGAGCTTACCTGTCATTTTCACACTTACCACGATTAAAACCTTCAAGTTCTTAGAGAAAATTAAAGAGCAATTCCAAAGCAATTAGCAGAGCATTTGCAGAGAGTTAGTAATAATCAAGGCTTAACATCTTCTGTCATTCTCAGGCAAGTGCAAGCGCTTTGTGGTGGTGATTCTGACAGTTTGACGACTCGGGTTGTTGCAGAGTTCCATCGGTAATCCTTCTTCCTCCTCCGCCTTCTGCATTCTCAGGTTGGTGTTTCTGCCTTCCCTCCTCTCTGTTTTGCTTCCGCTTTCTGGTTTTTCTTTGGGTTTGCTTGGTTTCGTTTGTCTTTGTTTTGTTTTGCTTTTCTGTCTTGTCTAGTCTGCGGTCTTCTGGTTTCGCCGCCCGTTGGTGGGTCAGCTCTACCAGAGGGTTGTCCGCCCTCTGCGCAGAAGTTGTTCCTGTAAATGGTGTATATAGTGTAGATAAGCTGTATATTTGTTTCCGCTTTGTCTGGTTTTCCCGCGGACATCGTTCTGCGTTGTGTGTTCATGTATATATGTTTGTAGTTGTAAGGTGCCCTCTATATATCTCCTTTTGTTCCCTGTACATATCCCTCAGCTTTGTGTATATCCTTCCAGGTGACTCGACAAGATGGTCAAGTCGCCTTTGCTTCTGGTTTTTTGCCTTCAAGTTCGCTTTGAGGTAGGAAACCACTTGTTTTAAACTCAGCTCCCCACTGGTTTCATACAGGCAGTTTTCTCTCTCCTCCATGAAGTCTGTCAGAACCTCATTTCTGTCCCATGCGCGCAATCAATTCCAGCCAAGTGGCTTTCCCTTTTCGCGCGTTCAGACAGTTGGCTCCGCCGTCATCGCCATCGCATCTATTTAATGCCAACGCACGTGGCGTCCACGTGGGCTCGACAACTTGTCTTTTCATACATCTTTACTAATGATCATTTTTCTAAGCTTCGGGCCTCTTACCATCGTCCATCCCGTGTCTTTGCCAAGTATGATAAAATTCCTCAGACCTGGATATGTTGACACTTAAAGTTTGCGATGTGTTTTGCTTTTTGGTTATCTTTGCATGATACTAACTTTTTAGAAAAAGAAAATGTCGCGGTGGTAAGATCTCCGAACCCCAGAGTAACTATTTTATTTTAATAAAAATATTCTGACGGCTGCTTTGCCTTGCAGGTTCCCAGACTTCATCTTCCAAACATGTCTGAAGCGTCCGCGTCATCTCCTCCCGGAAGTCCAGAACTACCAACAGCGACGGAAACCAGGGCAGCGATGAAATCTAAGATGGAGAGGGCCCTGGAGAAACTGCCCCTCACCATGAAGTTTGTTCAGAACAACATCATTACGGGCTCGAAGATTGAGTCCAAGGTTAAACTCATAACCGACACCAGCGTCAGAACGTGGGCAGAGATGCAAGCCTTGGTAAAAGTAATGCACATCCAGCGACAAGCTGGGGATCAACTAGAAATCAACGTTGGTGGTTCCGGGATCCTCCGAGCAGCTTGCTTCCCGTGCTTCGTGCAGTCTCTGGAGCTTATCCTGACACTGGCGGCCAACTACAACTCCTCTGTTCAGGCCGTTATGCTTGCAGCCACAGAACCTACGGGATGCCAGATACCGCCTATCAACTGAAGTGATGAAGTTAGTCAGTAGTTATGGGCACTACTACATTCAGTTCCAGTAGCATACATACATTAGGGTCGCCGACTTCTCCGGGAAACCCTACTTGTTGCCCAGGCACTGCGGGGACAAGATCGTGCTGCTGGAATATTGCCAAAAAATGATGGAGTTGCACACCTTCTTTGCCCTCAAGAAGGTCCCCAATGTCTCGTTCCCAATCACCTGTGGGAACTACACCTTCAGTCTGGCTGCCGCAAAGGAGGCAGACAATGAGCTGAAAAGTTATAACTTGCAGGAATTTTATCTGGCGCGGAAGAACTTTGATCCGCATGGGAAAATAGCAACGGCAATGCCCCGGGCTTCAGAGCCCCATCAAATACACATGGAGGACTTCTGGGCAGATTGCCAAGATGATGTGGAAGTGCGAAGCCGACACTATATCAGAATGACAGCTAGAATGATGCAGGAACTGAAGCTCCAGAGATTCCCTCCGGGCTTCTCTGACGCCGCCCCCACCATAGATCCCCAGTACAAAGAAAAGGGGATCGATAAGTTGGCACTGCCGGCAATGGATTGGGCCGCCCAGGAGGGGCCCACGATTGAGGACTTCACTTGAGATGTGGTCGAGCGAAGTCATGCCTATTTTAAGAGGGTGTGCCCCGGGAGTATGCGTCAAGATCCCCGACCAGCACCAAAGTCAACCCCGCCACCGGTACCAAGGTTGACCCCGGGGGCCTGGACTTCCTCATAAGGCGCAGACAAAGGAAAGAAAATAGCTACCACCCCCTTCGCGTAGGAAGTCCCGATACAAGAATAGATTAAGCAGTCTATGGCAGCCTCCCAGCAAATGAGGGAGCAGCTAATAACAAGGCTGGCCACTCCCCCGCTCATGGCCAGACCAATTCGTCCTCCTTCCTCCCCGTCGCTGGAAACCTTAATGGTCAAGGCAACGGGGGTGGATCCCATGGAGGCAACAGCTATAGCCGATGCGGGGCCACCTTTGGTCACCAAGAGGAAGAGGAAGCACATCAAGCAGGTCAAGGCAGAACCAACGCCAAGGGCATCCCTCCCCCAAGAAGTAGAGATCCTTTCTTCCAGTTCCCCGGAACTGGAGAAAGAAGAAGATCCTGTAGAGGTCCTAGCCAGTCCCCCTCTACAAGAGGAATTTGATGATGTATTTGCAACCGATGAGTTCGGAAATTTGTAAGGGGATGATACACAAACAGAGACAGAAGTCCCAGAGAAAGAACAAGAGGCTACGGACCAAGGTGACTTGGAACGAGAACCTGCACAAGAACAAGAGCAACAGGTAGAAGAGGAGCCAGAGCCAGAGATTATCTCCGAGGCTCAAGATATGCAAGGTCCAGGAGTGGACCAAATAAAGCCAGGTGAACAAATGGCATCCACTAGGGGAATCGGACCTTCGAGAATAACCGTAAACCCAACCGCCACATTCCCAAGGCCACTCCCGGGGGAAACCTTCGGACAGGTTATCACGGTGGCCCAAACTTTGAATCTCGGCCCGATACCTCCCCTACTGCCAACAGAGGAAGAAGCCCTGGCAGAAGAAGAAGAAGAAGAAGAGGAGCAGATTGAAGAGGAAATCCCCGAAGAAGCCTACCAAGGTCCAGACCCAGCAATAGACATATAGAACAAGGCTGAGGAGATGGAGGTTGACAAAGAAAATATTGCTGCAGAAGAAGTTGAGGCAGGGAGAGGGACGGATGAAGTCCGTACCATTAGGGAGCAACAGCCACCGGAGACTGGGAGAGAATCAGGAGAACAAGTTCTGGCAGGAAGGCCACCTCTCTCACCTCAGTGGCTGGTAGAAAGAAAAAAGAGAAAAGCTCAGTCCACTTCGGTGATTCCTCTCTCCCTGGCTGAAATGATGGCCCAAGTTCAGGCCCCAACGAAGGCGAAGAAATCCTGGATAGTTCATACTCTGCGAACTGGGCCAGGCGGAGAAACCGTTGCTGTTGTAGCGACAACTCCCCCAGACACCGATGAAGCAACTACAGATCCCGCAGATTACAATATTATAGAGGTATCCCTGGGCAAAAGGGGAAAGCAAGGCGAGGTAGACTTGCTTAAGGAGGCAGCAAGGGCAGTTGAAGCCCGATACGAAAAGGAGGCCCAGAGGCTCAAAGCTGAGAAAGAGAAGAATGCAAATCTTGTGGGATTGCTTACCGAGCTGGCCAAACCCATTAATGCTGCCCCTCTAGAGGCCTCCACAACTGAAGAATTACCGCAGAGCGACATAGACTCCCTACGAGTAATGAAAAAGAAGGCCCAAGCAGTAGATGAATGGGTCGCACTCCAGATAGGAAACACCCGGCGTTTCCTAGCGTCCACTCTCCCAGACTTATACACAGCCCAGAAAATTATTCATCAGGCCGAAGCACTCATTGAGCAGTGGGAGAGTGATGCTGAAAATTACCAAGCATGGAAGGTGGAGCTCAAAGAGCTCCTCACCTTAGGGGAAGACATAATTTCTGAATCCAGAATTCTGGGTGAGGAATCATTTGATTTTGTGAGAACTCAGCACTCCAGACTTGACCTCACATTGGAGGTGACCAAGCAACTAGTAGAGTCCTTGTAGGAAAAGGTAAATACTGTGAAATACTCTTCTAATTTATATAAGTCTTTTGTAATAAAGGCTTCCGGGGCTGATCCCCTTAGTACAGATACTTATACCCCTGAAGATTCAGTTTTGGGGAGTTTTGATGAGATAATGAAATCCCGGTATCAATCTCTGGAGGGAATAGATGGGGCCCAGATGATGAAATTAACCAAGATGATACTTAAGGGTCATGACACTGCGAGAATGGCAGATGAATTTAAAGGAAATGTTCCAGACCTGGGGGAACAAGTTGAAGTGGCCAGGTACAGAAGGGCCAGCCTAAAAAAGATAGACGAGGATGACATTTTCCACCTCCTCCAGGCCTTCAGCGATAACAAGCAACCTTGAGCTTTCTCCGGAGGCCGGGGAAAAACTCACATTGAGTATTCTTTATTCTTTTGGGATGTAAGTTCCCAGATCCTGGAGTCCCGGGATCCAACAATTTATATTCTTTAAAGTGATCTGTGTCCTAGTCCCGAGGCCGACCGTTCACTTCCAGAGGTGGTTAATAAAGACTGTCAGACGGTAGTTGGCCACATCAAGGGGTGTCGGCTTGGCGGTTGGTCTTTTGACAGGGTGGTTTTCTCGAGGCGCCGCTCAGGAGTACATCTGGCACATTGGAGATAGGGCGCTGCATTTCCCATTTATGAGGCATATAGCCTCGATCTTTGAGGGACCTACTTTCTTCTACCTCCTTTCTAGTTCTCTTCCCGAGACTGATTCTTTCGATGTATATTCTTATCTTATTCTTCTGACATGGCAGACCTATTCCGTTTCCAGGTCTTTTGTTGGGTGGCGCAGGTAGTACCGGCCCCCAAATATTGTATTTTATTGAGACATGATATAAATAGGGTTAGGGTTAAGAAAGTTGTATAAATAGGCAGACCGACCCATTTCCAAGGGTCAGCGAAATTGATGATTTTGTTGTCCATAGCAATAGCAAAGTGCTTTCTCTTTTTAAGTTGCAGAGCTCAATGCTGCATTGTTCTGTTCTTGACAGTTAGATGCTCCCCTGGAGACGCCATTGTATCACGCACCAGTGCTTGCTGGACTGTATATTAATGAAGAAGGAAGGATTCTTGGCCATGATGTTGTTGGCATTCTTGCTTCTGAGTTAATGGTATTTCATGTTTTAATGTTCTGTATGTCTTTTACTCTGGTATGTTAAAGTAGATTAACGACCTCTTTATTCCTACTACTGATAAAATGCTAGCTGATGGTTATGTGTTTCTTCGGTATTTAGTGTAGTTTATTAGAGTATTATTGATGTTCCGGATATTTAGACATGACTATAATTAGATGAAATACTTCTAACCCTGCAGGATCTTTTTTCGCTTTATTTGCTAAGTATAGAACGCTTGAAAAACCCTTACTTTGATCGAATCTCCGGAGAAGATGAGTTGAAGAAACCAGCTATCCCCCTCAAAAATAGTCACCTCTCCCAACCGAGCCCCACACCGTCATGACCCGACACCCAGGTGCTTGAAGGCCCGGAGGATTTATTTCCCCCGGACAACCTTTGCAGGCGGAGTTGGCCGATTTCCCCGGAACCCGGTGACAAATTATGACTGTTGGTGGACCCGGTCAGCAAAACCCCGTCAACATGGAGGTTCAGGAAAAGTTGATGGACTTGATACCTAGTAAAGTGGATATTATGAATAATGACTTCCTTAAATTTATTCCCTCAGATCAAGAGATAAAAAAGGTTGTTTTCTCTTTTGAGGGAGAAAAATCCCCAGGGCTAGATGGTTTCCATATGTTCTTCTTTCTAAATTTTTGGAGCATAATAGGTAAAGATGTATGTTCTACTATCAAGGAGTTCTTTGGTACCAAAACAATCTGAAAGGAACTTAATTCCACTTTTACAGCTCTCATCCTGAAGAAACCAGGAGTTAACACTATTGATGGTTTTAGGCCAATAAGCCTTTGTAATTCTTTGTACAAGATCATGTCTAAGGTTCTTACTTCTAGAATTATGAAATTTCTGCCCAATCTGATCTCTCCCCAACATAATGGCTTTGTTCCAGGGAGATAGATCCTGGACTCTATCATAGTTGTTTATGACAATATTCATTCTTTAGAAGCTTAAAAAAAACAAGGCTTCCTAATGAAGTTGGATTTGTCGAAAGCCTATGACATAGTTGACTGGTCTTTTCTCTCTAATATTCTATTGGCTTTTGGTTTTGATAAGATTGTGGTTAGACTAATTATGCAATTGGTTACTACTGTCTCTTCCTCTGTCATTGTTAATAGGGGTTCTTATAATTTTTTTCATCCCTCTAGAGGTTTGAGGCAAGGAGATCCTATATCTCCTATTCTTTTTTCTATCATGGCTGAACTTGGGAGATATATTAATAGCTTGGTGATTAAAGGTCAGATAATAGGCCTACAACCTTCTTCTACAAGATAGAAGTGTTCTCATGAACAATTTTTTGATGACACCATTATGATGGGGGAAGCCTCTGTTAAAGAAGCAAGGAATATGAAAAAGGCTCTGAATACCTACACAAATACTTCAGGGTAATCCATAAATTGGGAGAAAAGCTCTTTATATTTTAGTAACACTCCTGAAGAAAGACAAAGAAAAATATCCTCTATCCTTGGCTGTAAGATAGGGATGCTCCCTGCCTCTTATTTGGGCCTTCCCTTATGTCTAAAACTTGATGATTCTTTCTGGAATGACATCTTAGATAGATTTCACCACAAACTAGTTGGTTGGAAAGGGGCAACACTGAGGCAAGCATGAAAAGTTCAACTTCTGAAGGCCACTCTTCAAAATCTTCCAGTTTATGCTCTTAGTCTGTTTAAAATCCCACAGAAGTATGCTGACTTGATAGAGAAAAGTCAAAAAAGATTTCTTTGGTCTGGTGCTAAAGATAAGAAAAGGCTCAACCTTGTAGCCTAGGAAAAGGTATGCAAACTGAAGAAATATGGAGGGCTTGGAATAAGAAGCATAAAAACACTAATAAGGCTCTACTGGCTAAACAATGCTGGAGGATCTTTGAAGAGGATAAGGAATGGAACTCAATTTTAAAAATTAAATATCATATTAATTCCTTAGATGAAACCTTAAGTCTCTAATGGATATCTAGGGATCCTTCATCTGGAATACTATTAGTAAAGATAAGAACTTGGTCAGAAAGGGGGTAAGATGGAAGCTGGGAGATGACAGGAAGATAAATTTTTGGGAAGACAATTGGCTGAAAGAAAGGCCCCTAATTGAGAATCAAAGGTGGTTGAATGCCATCCAAAACTGTAAAGAGATAATTGGGGAGAGAGTGTTGGATTATTGGATAAATGAGGATTGGGTTGACTTGGGACCTATTGATGAAAACCTAAAAATAGTGAACAAGCAACTCAGTCACTGGTTCATAAGAGAGAATGAGCAGGATACCCTGATCTGGGGACCTGAGGCTAAAGGTAAATTTTCTATTTCTTCAGCTTCTGCCCTTCTCTCTATTTAGGAAGACCGTCCCTTCTATTCTTAGGTATGGAATCAAAAGCTCATCCCTAAGATTAATATGTTTTTTTGGTTGCTAGTTTAGAACAAAATCTTCACAGTGGATAACCTTTGTAAAAGGGGCTTTAATATGCCCAATAAATGTTTTTTTGTTGCTCTAAAGATGAATCTTGTAATCCTATGATGATTCATTGTTCCTATACTAGAGATGTGTGAGAATCAATATTAAAAAATATCCAATTGGAATGGGTGAAACCTCAAAATCTTTAGGATTTAGTTAAAAAATGGTCTTGTCCTTATCCTGGTAAAGAAACCAAAACTCTATGGAATCTTTTTCTTCCTCACTTCACCTAGAGAATTTGGAAGGAGAGAAACAGTAGAGTGTTCAGAGATAAACATACTCCTTATGAGAATGTTGCTAATCAAGTTTGTAGAAGCTTAATGGAAAATTTTAGATTTACTCTTCTAATAGATTCTCTTCTAAGAAACAATTCCCAGGATTTTAAAGATATTGTAAATTGGGACTTACTGGGCCAAATAAATAAATATCCTAGTCCTATAGAAAATATCATATGGACTGCTCCACCAAATGGATGGTTTAAAGGAAATTTTTATGGATCAGCTAAAGGCAATCCTGGAAGGGTTGGAGTGGGAGGATTAATTAGAGATTGGGATAGGAATTGTCTGGGAGCTGTTGCTGCTCTTATGGGAATCCAAACAAATCATGTTGTTGAAGCTAAGGAGGTTCTTCAAGTTGTGTTATTTGCTAACGAGCTGGGATGCTCGAAGTTTTGGCTGGAGGGAGATTCCCTAAATATAATAAATTGTATAAAAGGTAAGAGTGAGGCTTTGTGGACTATAGACCATATCATTGATAAAATTAAATCAACTCTTCAATTGTTTCCAGAAGCTTATATTTCCCATGTGTACCGTGAAGGAAATAAGCCTGTGGATAGTTTTGCAAATGTGGGGGCCCATAATGACGTAATCCAATTTTGGAAAGGGGAAGTAGATCTTAAAAATGAGATTTTAAGTCTAATCAACTATGATATACTTAATCCCACGGAAGGAGCCATTAATACAAAAAGTAATAATGAATAAGATAATTAATTCTGCGAGGAGAGAAATTTGTTAGGTGAAGTGTGTGAAAATTACGAAAGAGTTTATTCTACACAGATTGTGGGTTAAATTAAGTAATTTGAAACAAAGAAGCTAGAAGTGTTTCGATATATTGCTTGTGTAACCACCCTAATTTGGTCTGCTCTGACCATAGACTCTATTTTCCCTAAGTGTGATCATACCCCCAATTAAGTCAAAACAATTCTTCAAATTACTGGCATAATTCATTCAAATCAAATTTAATCTCGTAAGTGATTTAATCACTAAATTACATTAATTGCCTTAGCCAAATCAATTCAATTCTATCAAAATAAATAAAAAACATGGCTAAGGTAATTAATTAAAAGGAATTAAATAAAATTCTAATTACACCTCGTCACTTGCAAAAGCCAATCCCCTAGCCTAATTAAATTAATTAATTGGCTATAGTCCTGATTAATTATCAAAAGCAACCATAAGTTTAAATAATTAATTCCCCCTTTTATTGAATAAATTATTTATATAATTCAATTCATTAATATTCCCTTTAACCCCTAACCTAACCTATCTCAACCACCTTAACCCTGGGTTCGAACTAATCCCAACCTTTTCAACCATGCTAAGCCTAATTCAAATCTCAATCCCATCTTAACCCACTTCCTAATGACTTCACATTCCTAAACTCTTGATTAGGAATTCAACTCATTCCAAAAAGTCCACATTCTCAAGCTCCCCTTCCCTCAAAGTCCACTTTCTCAAGCTTGGACTTACACCCTCACCATGCTTCATTAATGCCTCATAAATTCTATCCCTCATTAATGCTTTTACACATGCATTTAATGGCCTTATCTCTCCTATCACTCCTAATTTCTTCTATAAATAGAATGAGTTTTAAGCTCTATAGGCCCCTGATTTTGGATTGTTGAAAGAATTGTTATGCTGTTCATAATATTAGAGACCCATATTGCATTATTAGCTTTATTATCATGCATTGTTATAATCTTCATTTTTAGAGCTTAAAATGCATATTTCTTGAGCATGTAGATTAGTTTCATTTGAATCTTTCATTCTAGGTTATATATGTCACTGATAAATACATAATCTGAGGGCAATTATGTAATTTTTCACACTCCTCCTAGATAGGAAGCAATAGATCGATTTTAGTGATTGATATGCTTGCTAACCCTTGTTTTTCACTATTGCAATGACTTGTTGAAGTGTTGTGTTGCAGCTGCAGGAACCACAAAATAACACACACATCTTGGTGGAACTTTGAGAAAATAGAAAATCTTTTATAAAATGGCAGGAGGACCAATAAGGGAGGAGCCGTTGGATTGTGAGAAATGGAAAAAAGAGAAAAAAGTATGGAGAAAGCTGAAGCATGGCGGAGTGACCCAGTATATGGAAAGACTGCATGGTTTTGATAAAGAGGTAACTAAACAATTTGTAGCAGGATGGGCTAACAACAAGGTTCACCTGTGGGGTAAGTCTTTTTCACTCACACTGAACCAAATTTTTGAGATTACGGGAATGTCTCTTGAAGGTATGAAATTCTATAGGGATAAAAAACGTATGGGGATGCAAGCTTTTAAGCTTTTCCCCAAGAATGAAGATGAAGAAGCTCTGCTGAGTAAAGGGCTTGGGGGTTATGTGGACATTGTGAAAATTAAGAGTATTTGGGATAAGATTCTGAAAGTCATGATAGAGTATTTCACCCTTGATGGGCGCTATTCTAAGATTTACACCCTGCACTTTGTTTTGGTTAACCATTTTAGGCATAACAAGAAAGTCTATTTTCCCTATTTTTTGCTCAGTTCCCTAAATAACTGTATTATGGAGAATAGGAAAAATTCTAGCATCCTTGTGTTGCATGAAGGGATAATCATGCTCATTGTAGATTATGCTAGGGACAAGATCCTTGTACCCATGCCTAAAAGGGTTAAAGGGGAGAAAATGAAAATCAAGATGGAAGGGAAAAAGGCTAAATCAAATAAGAGGGAAAGGAAAAAGAAGAAGGGAAATCCTGATGGAGAATATGAAACTAAAGACCACAACCTTTCTCTTCATGGCAATGAAGAAGAAATGATGCAAGAGGAGGATATGGATGAAGATCCTATGAATGAATAGGAGGTCCTGAAAGGTGATACAAAGATTGAAAAAGAGGAGAATAATGAGGATGCTGATAATATGGGAAAGGATGATGAAGATAATGAGATGGAAGAAGAAGAAGAAAAGGCAAAGGAGAAGGAAGATGAGGATAAGGAATACTGGAATGAGCAGCCAAATTTTAGGGCTGGGGAAAGAAAACAGAAAAAAATGAGAAAAGAAAAAGGAAAGGAGGTAACTGTTGGATTTGAAATTGAGGACAAAATTCTACAAGAGGTTAAGAGCAAGGAGGGCCATGGCATTAACCTTGAGAAATGGATCAGCAAGGATATGAAAGAGATGGGACAGAATCTGAAGGCCATGGAACAAGCCATGGAACCCCTAAAAGTCAGACTGGAAAAGATGGAAAAGGATTTATTGATGACGGTAAATAAAAATAATCTGAATGAGGAGATGACATCCATAATTACAGCAATAGTGGAAGATAAGGTGAAATATTTGAAAGAAAAAATTAGTTACAATGGGCATATCATCAGTGAATTCTTGAAGCATAGCAACGAGGGACTCAAAGTCTCAGTGATAAACCTAAAGTCTCTATATTCTTATCTGGACAACAACATGCTGGAGAATACAAAAATAACGGTGGTGGAAGATGATGGGAGTTCGGGTCTAGGTACCAAAACAAGAAGTAGTCTCAAAAGGAAACTTCCAAAAATGCCAAAGGAGTTGAAAGCACTGAAAGAATCCATTCAAAAAATGGAGGAAATGTAGAAAGAGGCTGAGAAGGCCTTGGAGATTAACAAGTAGTTCTCTCTGGTCTTTTGCTGGTAGTTCACTGGTAGATGTGCTGGTGCCTATTTTTTGGCTTCTTGTTGTAACTTGTTTTGGTTTTTTGGGTTGGTTGGGGTCCTGCTTTTTGTTGTTTAGCAAGCTTTTAATGTTTGTAAGGGTTTATCTATCTATCTTTTTACCTTTTTTGTAAATGGTTTCAGGGTCCATTCAAAACCTGTATTTACCTTTATCAAAAACTTCAATTTCTCATTACTAGGACTGTCACTAATGGGTGCTTGAGCTGATAGCATACTATTTTCTTTCCTAGATAGAGAGCCATGAGATGCTCATTATTTCATTTCAAATTCAATTAGCTTAATTTGCATATTTTGAAGTTGAATTGATAATAACAATACTAATTTCATGAAGGTATAATTTTCATATACATAAATGGCGCCCACCGTGAGGCTTTAGGCCTCATTTCTAACAATTTCATAAATTTTTGGTGTGTTTGAGTGTGTTATTTGCAGGAATTTGCAATTTACAAGTAAAGTGACGTATACAAGCATAAATCATGATGCCTTTACACAAAAATGTAGTGTGTGGAAAATTTCTTTTGTCTTCTGTCTTATATTCTCTCAGCGCATCAGACAGAAGAAGTGATGCGTACAAGCATAAATCTTGACACATTTACACAGCGAAGCAATGCGTGTAACATCTCTTTTGTCTCTTGTCTAACATTATGTCAATGCATTTGACAATAAAGTAGCACGTAACAGATAAATTTTGATGCATTTGCACGACAAAGTGATGCGTAGCAGGAGTTTTCTAACACTTACTATGGTATCTTTAAGTGCATTTGATTCTATTTTAATGCTTTTTAGTTGTTAAGTAGCACTCTGTAACTTGTAAAGTAGCACTTAGAATCAATTAAAGTAGCGCGCAAACAATATTAAAGCATCGCTCTATCACTTTTAAAATAGTGCGTGCTACTGTGTTTGAAATTTTTACAAATTTTCAAAAGCCAGCAAAATTAATGAAAATTATTTGCCAATTTGCAGATGTCAAGGCATAAGAAGGTGAAGAAGCTTGCACTTGGTATTCACAAGGAAGAAAGATATATCAAAAGGTTGTTAAGGTTTGAGAAGAAAATCCATAATGAAAATATTTTGGAAACTTTAAATTAAGTTGTCAAGCTTTGTGATCATTATGTCAAAATTGTAAAGGCTTACAAATCCAAGTATATTTCATTAAATTGACTCTATTCACCTTGAAATCTTTGAAATAGCTTTAAATTTAGGTGAATTTGAACTTTGTCTTTTAGATTTAGATTTTTTTTCCCTCATTTTGTGTGAGTTGTGTTGGACTAACTTGTTGGAGGAGAGGATGCAAAGGAGCTGGAACGATCGCCACTAGGTGAGTGCAAAATTGAAAAACAATAAAAAAGCGCCTAGTCTAGCTAGCTTCAAAAAAGGTAAGATCTAAAACCTTTTGCATTTGATCAAATTGTGGCAAGTCAAATTTGCAATCTAGCATAATTAGAAAAGGGGAATTCAAGTCACAAAATAAAGTATTTTGTAGGAAAAATTTGAGATGCGAAGAACCAAAGGAAATGAACAAACACTAAATTTCAAACCTCCTTGTTTGTGGAAGAGAAGTGTTAGGTATATGCTTTTCACTCTTTGAGTGAATCAAAAAACCATACACACTTGGAATACCTTAGTTTAAGAGATGGTAATTGAACCTTTTTGTCTATTATGTTTGGAATTGGAGAAGTAGTAGGGATATGATCTTCACCTTTTAGGTGAATTAAATTCCCAAACCTACCTATCCATCTCATTTCATGCTTTCAAATGAACATGTTAGATCTTTAGTGGGCCTGCCTCCTGAGATTTGCCTTTTTGAGGATGGTGAGAGGGAACAACCCAAGTGGGATACAATGATTTTAGACATGGAAATCCAACCCACTATAAAATAAAATGCATTCATCCTTAATGGGGTTAGTGATGGAAAGAATTGAGAATTGAACCTCGTCTAGTAGTCCTCTGGGATTGCGCAAAATCATGTTTTTATGCGTGTGGGAGGATTCTATAATGGGGGATGAGACTCAACCTTTTCGAACAAAATCTTAATTAAAACGTGGTTAAATTAGCAATGCCTACCTTTTAGAGCCATTTACAAGCCAAATTTGTCCACAAGTAGATGGCTTGGAAGAATTTCTCATTAATGACCCGTGGAAACAATTGAGAAGATACACTTTGTGTGTAGATTAAAAGGGTTAAAATAATGATTTATTGTATGTTCTGTGGTTGATGATTTGTATTGAAAAAAGACAACATTCATCCAGATCTAATCACGCTTTAAAACTTTTAAAAATCAATCAAACAATGATCCAGAATAATTATATATTCCTGTTTAGGAGGCATTTTAACGTGTACAAACAAAGAAGTAGCGCATTTCACATGTTAAGTGACGCTTGTAAACATATATTAACCACTTTTTACCAAATAAGTAACGCGTATAAATAGACACTTACCACTTATGAACCAAGAAGTAGCACGTGCAACCTTGTTTTGATGCTTATCAACTATCTAGTACCGCGCCTAAATAGCTAGTCAACGCCTTCTATTTTTCCAGTTAGCACATAGAAACTGAGACTCTCAAGCAATGAGTATCTCCTAGGGTTTTTGGAATTTTTTAAAATTATATTTGGATACCCTTTTCAGAGTACTTTATGTCCAATCTATCAAACTGATCAAATCCTATCAGATTAAGGAGCTTGAATATTTTTCAAAGGGATTGATCAAAAGGGTGAGTTGAGGATATTCGTTCCATGCGAATGCCTGATTATACAAGATCTCACTACATCAAGGCAACCTTACAAGCAAAAAAAACTCATCTTAGGCAAGAATTCCCCTTTCCAAGCGAAACAATATCTTCCTCACAACAATCTTTCGAAACATAAAAGGAAGTATAACCAATCATGATGGCATTTACCTTTGGATGTATGGATCCATACCTCATCAATCATGTTAACAATGACACAAATAATAATCAAAATGGTAGAAATAAGGATGCGAACAACAATGGAAACAATGGGGGAGGGAATAACCTTAACAATGGAGGAATTGACATTAATAATGGAGGAAATAGGGACCATCAAGATGAGGAGGCCACCAAAGAGAGAGTAAATGAAGTGGAAAAAAGCCCCTTCTTTATGAAAATCATGGAGAAAATCTAAGAGAGAGATAGGGAGAAGTGTTTCTTTGACCTAGCCCAAGTAGGGGTAAAACTCCCCCATGATTATGATATGTCTAACCTAAGAAGAAGGAAGAGGATGAAAACCCAATTGCAATCATGAATAAACAAATTAAAATTTTCCAAATTCAATTAGACAATATGAGAAAAAAATGGCGGCTCCAAAACCATTCTCAATCGAAGTTATATGCCTATTTCCTTTTGATAAGAGTTTAATTATGGTACCTGTACGCCTCTCTCAATCGTGATTCGTGGTTCCCAAGCTTTCCAAAGGCGGGGTTAGTAGCAAAGGTTTTACAAATGATATAAATCAAGTACACAAGAACTACTAAAATGAATAACTTGATTAGTAATCAATAAAATGTACAAGCAATGAAAGGAAAATAAATGAATGCAAACCCCAAAGTTCTTGAAGCTTCTATTGTCTCTCTCTACTCCTTCTGAAACATTGTTTTTGATGCTCAATATTGGTGTGGGCAGCATCTATGACTTGAGAAATGTTGAGAATTTGCTAATTGAAATGGGTGTGTGATCGCAAGATGGCTTGAATGCTAGAACCAAACTAACATAGTAATGACGCACGAGAGCTTGAGATCCTGGATCCTTCAAATGGTTATGAAGGGTTTATTATATAGGAATTGAGGATGATATGAACAGTTGAGATCAATCCCAGAGATAGGGAGATGAACAGTTGAGATTAAAAGGAACTGGAGAAGCCATCAATAAAATCCACCTCTTCAATTGGTAAAGAGGAGATAGAGTTTGGTTGACTAAAGAGTTAATTGTGAGTTACCTTTTAGAACTGAAGAGGTGGGTGGAGTTACCCATGTGAACTAGAGATATGGGTGGAGTAACCCATGTGATCTGATTGGAGTTATCTCTTTGAAGATAAATGAATATTTAATTCATTTATTTAATTAAAGTTTTCAACATGTGAGATAATTGAATTCTTTTTGATTTAGAATTGCTTTATTTGATGAAATTAAATTAATTTAATTGAAGTTAATTTAATTTAATTGAAATTAATTTAATTGTAAGAATTTAATTTGTAAGTTTAAATACTTGAATTTAAACTATAGGAAATTTAATTTAATTAATTAATTAATGGTAATTAATCAATTAAGGTTAATTAATTAAATAAAATTAATTATTTAATTAATTTTGGGAATTTGATTAGATGATTTGGAGAATGAATTTAGAAGAAAATAGATGATTAATTAATGATTAAAAAACCATTAATTAATAGATGAAAATTAGTGTTTTTAATGTACAGTCGCAAGTCTGTCCATTTTTGGGTGTTTACATTTGCCCCTCTTTGATGCGATGTGACTTGTCACAGTGTGTCAAAGATTCTTTGATTTTGATCTTGCCCCAGCTTGCCCCGATGATAGTAGGTGTATTTATGCCCCCTCAAACAATTTGAGCGAAAAGTCTCGACATGAGCGTTAATTTGTTGAAACTGCAATTTTTGAATCTTGGTAGCTGACTAATTTGAAAAATGCCTTATTATGCCTCTGATATTGACTGTCAAAATTTTTGGGGAGCAGGAAGAAAAATTGGACCTCCTAGAGAAATTAGGGTTTATGGAAATCCCTATAAGTAGCTAAGAGATCCATTCATTTGTCACATTGTCTTCTTGGAGCTCTTGAAATCTTGGTGAGTGTTTCTTTAGTTTTCTCTGCTTTTTCTCCTGTTTTCTTGCGATAGCGGGCTTCTTGGAGTTACTCACATATCCGACTGGGTCTAGATGTATCAGAGACCAGTTGGAGCAGGACGTCCGGTGAGTTTTTGTGCTTTGCGTGTCATTAATGCCTTTGTTTATTTCTTTGAAAAAAATTTGTTTTTTGAATTTCTGCATATGGTGCCGCAATCGTCTACAGTTTTTCCGCAATTGCTGTTTGCATGCCGCAATTGTCAGCTCAGTGCTGCATTTGATAAGAGTACCGCACTGGTATTGTTTTCATGCCGCAATTGAAATTTACTTGCCACAATTGACTATTATGTTTTGCAATCGCATAAGTGGACCGAAAATGTAGGGTTTATTATTGCAATCGCTTTTTTGTAACTATTAGCTTGATTTCCTTTTCTCATTTCTGCATATGCTAGCTTCTGACACTTCCCTGTATGACTGATGCTGACAGATTTCTATTTTATTGTTGTGTGCAGTTCACCAGGAGGATTCTGCGCTGTCAGGAGTCCAGACTGGCGGGTCTTGTTTATAGGTTCCAGCTCTCTGAGGATGAGAGGTCAGTTCTTAGGGACTTAGGGTTATATTGGATCTATTACATGCTAGAGATCACGATCAACATGGGTCTAATCTCAGCTCTTTTAGAGTGATGGAATTTGGAGACATGCACTTTCTAGTTACCTAGTGGAGAGTATATTGTTATATTGGAGGATGTGTACCACATCCTTCAGCTTCCGATCCAGTGTGCACTTGTGGAGTATGCGACCCAACCTGGTGTTGTTGCATTGACGAAGCTTTTTGGATTGCCCGGGATCAACTTGGTTTATCTAGTGCATATGATATTCCATGATCCCGTTTGGTTTGGGCCTTGATAGGTCATCCACCCTACTAGGTAGTTTGATTTGTGGCATCTTATGCCCCAATCATCGATAGCATGAATTTTCTGTCGGCTTTGGTTCTATGTTGCAGAGTATGGTCCGGGATCATACTATTTATGCATGGGGGCCATGCATGTTAGCTCATATGCACTTCCACGTGTTCTACACGGCTTACCTTAATGGTAAGTCACTCAACTGTGGCACTACTCTCCTTCATATATGGGTGTGGGACCACATTGTTGTATGCCATCCTGTTGGTACACGTGCTCTGCCTGCAAACATGCCATATGTTTTTATGTATGAAGGAGCCATCGTTCAGACCCACATGGGTCATCTATTGTATTGGTATCAAAAGTTAGACATGATGCCCTATTTCATTTGGAGGCCATATAGAGATTTCCCTGTGTGGGATGGAGAGGACATCCATCTTCCTTTTTGCTGTCAGCAGAGATACCTGATTGTTCGTGTGACAGACCATGTACATATGATTGACTTTCACAACACCGACAGGTTGTTGCAAAAATTTGGTGAGCGGAAGGATGTGTCTAACTTGTATGCATATTTTGCTTGTAGGTTGAGGGACTCTACTGTCTGGGGTGGTGTTGTGTCACTTGATGCTGCCTGTACTAAGTTTGCAGGTTTACTTCTTGTTGCATGGACATGGCGATTGACTACTGTAGATGCATGTTTGTTTCTTTTTTACACACCTTTTGTTCAGTTTCCTTACTGCTCTTTAGTCTATCTGCTCTATGATACATTGCCTTCATCTGATGTGGTACTGATATTGAAATTTGATCTTTTGTAGGCACTAATCCACAGTATGATGCTCATTGGGCATAGACCCAGCCAGTTGCACTTACAGATGTCTCTCGTCTTGTTGCTAGGATTCTCATGAGGAGGCACTATTAGATACAATGAGGCAGGGGTGGTTGGGATGGAGGGAGGGATGGTGGCCATGACAAAGGGAGGGTTGGAGGTGGAGATGGTGGACAGGATGGAGGTAGAGATGGAGGACGGGGGAGGGGAGATGATCCCAGTCCTGGGGGTGCGGGTGGTGGAGTCCGGACGAGGGGTGGACGTACTGGTGTCCGTACTAGTACTCAGAGAGTTGGTGTGAGTGTTGTTTTAGAGGATGAGGAGGCGATGGAGGAGGAGGCACCACAGCTAGTTCAGAGAGTATGTCGGCGGACTGGTGCTATTTTGGCACCGAGGGCGGAGGATAGGGTGGTTGTAGAGGTTGTGGATATTGAGATAGGGGACATAGATGTGGAGGCCTTGGATGAGAAGAGTGTAGGTACAAGCTCTTCTACTAGAAGTGGTAGTACCGACATCAGTACTAGGGAGAGTTCAGAGAGTGAGGATGACTCTTGGGTGGTGATGGAGAGGGGAGATGAGGGATTGGGGGACAGGGCCGAGGAGGGAGATATGGATGTGGCCATGGGAGGTATGGAGGTGGATCCCTTAGAGTTGGAGCAGCTTACTCAGTAGTTATAGGATTTCCATGCCAGACTTGCTTCTTCTGATGCCCGTGCTATCACTTTGGAGGCTAGGGTTACAACAGCCGTGGCTAGAGAGCGACAGTCTTGAGCTGAGGTTCATTCATTTATTGATAGTATACAGGATGCTTCTCACTGAGATGTTCTAGACCATTACTATAGATGTGGGTGTGAGGCTTAGAGAGAGATTGAGTATTGGAGATGCCACTATGAGGGTGCAGTTCCTGCTGAGCAGAGAGTTCCTAGTTATACATCCTCTTAGAGATCTAGTAGGACACATATATCACAGAGAACCCAGAGCAGTGATGTTGGTGCTCCTAGCTCATCATAGAGGGCTGCTACTGATATGCCACCCCCTTGTACACCTCCTGGCGAGGGTGGGGGTAGCACATGCTGATTTTGATGCTTCTCATATTTTGTATCATGTACCATTTTTGTAGTGATATTCATTTGATATCCTCTGAGTAGTATCCATTTTTGTATCCCGACACATTGATATTTATTGATAGACATGTTGATTACCTTCCTTTGTTTAGACTTGTGACCATTCATTGTACTCAGATATTTTGATTTATATGAGATGCAACTAGTGTTTTTTATATGATGTGCAGTGTTTTACTTGCTATATGTATGATTCTACATTATTTGGTTTTAAGTTATGAAAATGTATATGCAAATGATTTCTAATATGTAGAATCGTAGATGGATGATTTACTTTTCCTATGATACTGACATGTTAATGAAGGATGGTGGAAATGTAATGCATGTTTATATGAGACGCTTGTGGATGCATGTGATTTTATGTTTTATCATGTATGCAAATACTATGTTTTCTTTTCATTTTTCTGATGCACTTAAATGGAATGAATGCAATCTATTATGCACAAAATATCTGAGTAATGCATGTGTTAATTAGAAAGAAGTTAGTTTGGATAGATGTTCTCTGAGATTGATCTAATAGATATGGAATGATATAAATGATTTTTTTATTTTTTGATAGATATGAATGGATAGAAAGGATGAATGTCCCAAGTTGCTGCCCCTGTTTCCAATATTTGTCAGCATTGCATCTTTTTTTGTTTTTTGAAATTTTGAAGAGTGTCCAATGCATCCAGATCACATGCCACCTGGATACCGCCATGACCTCTTGATAAGCAGAAGGAGTAGAGAGATTGAATAGAAAGAGAACTTAGTGCACCCAAATATTGACCATCTAGGTTCAGCTATGTTCCCTGTTTGAAAAGAAAGAGAGCCAAAAACACCCAGATATTGACCATCTGGATACCGCTTTGTCCTTTGAATTAACTAAAAAAAGGAAACCAAGTTAGAACTCCTATGCACCCAGAGTCCATCTGGATAACATCGCAAGCTCTTGATTCCATAAAGAAAAGGCAAAGCAAACAAGATAGAACTCCTACGCCCTAGAGTCCATCTGGATAGCATCATGAGCTTTTGATTGCCAAATAAAAGAAAAGACCATAGAAACCAAGATAGAAACCCAACACACTCGGAGTCCATTTGAATAGCACTGCGAGCTCTTGATTCTATAAACCAAACAAGCAAATAAAAGAGAAGGAATGTCCAATTCTTTCCCAGGGTTAAGCTCAGATCGTGGAATTGCGTGGCTGCCAGATAAGTGACAACACCTACCACATTTATCCTAAATCATCATGGCCTTGAAATCGAAGTGAACATTCAACATATAGCAATCAAAGAAAATAAGTCATGATCTATCATAGCTACTCTCCTCACATGGTTGATCTTGGAGTAGCGTAAGAATATGACCGCAAAATATACACTGACATCTGACCGATTGACTGACCTAGTCAACATTTTATGGATGGTTCCTGATGCAGTTGGATTCTCTTGATTGGCTCAACTCTTTTGATAGGATTGATTGGCTTGATTGCTTGAGTGTGTCTGGTTTCAGTAATAGATTACTCATATAAGACTGACCTATCTAGTTTGAGCGTATCCATCACTATGTAAGATGATTGATATGATTTGATTGATTGATTGTGATCATTTTGGTAGCTGATCTAGCTGTGTTAGATGGGCCCAATGCTGATTCGCAAAGCTCATGATTGTGACAATTGATAGATTGGCTTGGTCATTAGTTGCTTGCTGATTGATTTGATAGATTGATAAAGCTGTGTTAGATGAGCCCAATGTTGATTTCCAAAGCTCATGATTGTGACATTGATTGACTGGGCATGATCACCCTTTGCTCTCTTGATAACCGAGTTGGTTTTATTGCTTGGGATTTTGCAAATTTTTGATTGTTTTTGATGAAGATTGATTTTCTTAAAACATTTTGATCTTTTTAGGATTTTGATGTGTTTTCTAATTTTTAGGGATTTTTTCAGGACATTTAGAATTGCCCCTAGTCTGGTGGACCAGTGATGACCATGGATAAGTGCTTGGGGCTCAGAGGGGTTTATGCTTCTGGATATATCTTGGGTAACGAGTCTTTCACTTGAAGTATGCTCAAGCTTTTGATCTTAGAGTTCATTGATGGTGAAGCTGGATTTGAACACTTGGCCCTTGTTTTCCAGGTTTTGACCAAGGTACCTACTCAATAGCGCCCATTTTCCAGGTTTTCACTGAGAGAGAGATTTTGTTTCTCTTTAATTTTTTTTCTTTTTTGATTTTTTTTGTTGTCTCCAAGGTGCCTGTTTGCCAGGTTTTCACCAAGGTAACATTTGTATTTTTTGATTATTTTTGGTATTTTCTGGATATGTAGATAGTTGTCTTAACCATAGAGACCTCAAGGGTAGAACCTCTTAAGGTGCATGCTGTTGATGTATCTAGGGAGCCGATCTCCTTCTGTTGTTTCCAGTATGAAAGCCCCACTCTGGGTAGAGCTAACAATGACAAATGGTGCTAGCCAGTTAGGCTCAAACTTTCCTGGTTTCACTCTTTCTGCTTGGTTCTTTTGATTTTACATGAGGACAAGGTCTCCTACCTCAAATGTTCATGACCTCACCTTCTTATGATAGTTCCTTCTAAGGCAATTCTGATAGCCTTGTAAGTGGTTGAAAGCATGTTGTCTTCTTTCATCTAGTAACTCCAGTTGACTGAGCCTTGCTACTCTATAGTCTTCATATGTAATTAGGTTCTTTAATGACATCCTTAGGGATGGGATTTCCACTTCAAGGGGTAGGACTACCTTTGATCCATATACTAGGGAGAAATGAGTGGCTCTTGTAGGTGTTCATATGCTAGTTCTGTATGCCCAAAATGCAAGAATAAGTTGTAAATGCCAGTCTTGCCCTGATTCGTTAACTGTTTTCTTCAAGATTTTCAAAATGGTCTTATTTTTTGCTTCATCCCAACCATTACCTTAAGGATAATAGAATGAAGAGAACCCTTGTTTAATTTGGAACTGTTCACATAGCTCTTCAACATCTTTATTTTGGAAAGGTGTGCCGTGATCTGTCAGGATGGTTTGAGGGATCCCATATCGACAGATGATGTGGTTGAGTATGAACATTGATATTTTCTTTCCAGTTATGTAAGTGAGGGGAATTTCTTCCACCCACTTAGTGAAGTACTATGTTGCTGCTATGATATATTTATGTCCATTAGCTGAAGATGGTGTAATCTTGCCCACTAGGTCAAATCCCCACATAAATTTTTTTCAGATTGCCCCCAGTCTAGCAAAGCGAGGAAATTAAGGATCGATGGATGAAGGTCAAAGGTCTCTTAGTATGTCTTGAAATTATTTGGATGCCAAGGGCTATCCATGGGATGGGATAACATGTTTCTTTGCAAGATAAGGGACTGCACATGACAAGATAAGATAAAGACATGGTGCATTTATTGGCATGTGGTTGACAACAGTGGACATGTCAAGAGGATGTTGAAAATAGGTTTTGCATTTTTTATCTGTATTTTCTAATCAAGACCAAGAGAGGGTTTTGATAGGATAATGATAGGACATGGATAGGGAAAGCAAGATCAAGAATGGACAAGGGGAAGGGATATGGATTCAAGACTGTGAAAAATATAGGAAATATGGACCATAGGGATGTGGACAACATGAAACATATAGGACATGTGATGCTTCTAGGGAGATCCCTAGCCTTGTCAAGATCAAAGTTGGAAAAATATGGATGCTAATAAGGTAAGGGATACGATGGATATAGGTTAATGGAGGAATTGAAAGGGATACGATAGGATAGGAAAATATGGATAGAACATACCCCCATGTATGGAATGAAAGAGGTTCATAGATTACACATGATGCCTATTTTCCTTTTTTTTTCTTCATGGTACTTTCCCAATGTGCATGTTTGCCAGATTTTCACTAGTGGACGAATCTCTCTCTCTCTCTCTCTCTCTCTCTCTCTCTCTCTCTCTCTCTCTCTCTCTCTCTCTTCTTTTCTATCTCTTTTTTTTTTACTTTTTCAAAATATAATAGACTCATGATAGGAAATGGAGGAAGGACTTAAGAATCTTTCTCTTCAGATCGTAACCTTGTAATATGTGTTATAATAGATCATGGCTATTGAAGGTATGCTCAAACATGTTGATAGGGTGATGGAAAATGGGGATAAAATGGATGAAGTGGGATAGGGTAATGATTTATGCATAGGATTGGATAAGAGGATGGATGGAAGACTGGAATATATGTGTTGGCTAATGGAGGAATTATGAGAATAATTCATTTTGAGTGGATGGATATGTGGGAATGAACAACATTGGCACACACCTTGAGGGGTGATGGAGTGCTGGAGGAAAAAGAGATTTTGGATTTGATGGAAGAAAAGGAGATTTTGGACTTGATGGAGGAATGTTTATGAATTTTGGGACATAAGGACACAAAATGGATTTGGAAGGTGGGAGGTGTTTAAATGGATGGATAGAAATTTTGGATGCCAACTTGGATTTTTCTTTGGGATACTGTGCTTCAAGGAGCTTCTCAGGAATCCACATGGATTTTGATTTTTTATTCTTTTGTGGGCCCTTAGAACGCATTATTTCTATAAGATATTTAGGAACCCATATTGATTTTGAATTTTATTTTTTATCAAGGGGCCTTTGTGGTCTTTTGGACATTTATTTTTCCTTTTGGATCATATTTTTCTTTGTTTTTACATGTTGATTAGACTGGACATGTTGATCCTTGATTTTTGACTTATGGAACTTATGTTTGGCATCCAAATTGCTTGAAAGGGGAATGTGATTTATGGATGGATAATAATGGTATGGAGAGTTGTTTTGATGGGTGGAAGTTTGTCCAAGATGTGTGCCTTTGCTGACCTTGATTTAGGAAAGGAGAAGTAGATTGTGAACTAGTGGATGAAGGAATATATGGACCTAAGATGGATGGAAGGGGTGAAGGGGATGGTATACATTTGGATTTGGATTTGGAAGGGGTACCAACATCTTGAGAATGAGTTTTGTTATGGAGGCCATGACCATCAGAATTT
>MU228100.1:4622163-4633225 GCA_018584345.1 Thuja plicata
ATGTTTGATATGATGAGATCAAGGTATTTCAAGTCTGAGCTTTCGAACTAACAATGTTTTTTACAATAATCATGCTTTACAAAGAAGGGATGATCTTTAATGTTTAGAGATTCACACAATGTTCTTCACGTTTTCCTGGGATAGACATTAGTTTTGGACACCAAATAAAGAGTTCTCTCAAGGTTTTTTTAGGTTAAAAATAGGTGTAATGTATCTCTGTTCAATTGCGGTACAACTCCACCGATTGTGGCAAAGTAAATGGTTGATTGCGGTAGTTTATCACCGATTGCGGTAATAAACAATACGATTGCGGCAATAAACAAGTTAACTGCGACAAACTTCCTTCAATTGCAGCATAATGCGGGCAATTGCGATAAATATGAAACAGTCTCAAAAAGACTAAGAGATGGGTATCACTGCTTGACCATTTTGATATTTTTGGAACAATGCTTCTTATTTGCAAGACAGTTGACGTTGACAACCCTAGAGTTTAACACATTTGACTCGTTTTGACAGTTTGGATGTTTTGCTTTGCGTTTTCAGAAACTGATCAAAGAAACAAGCACAATAGACACTGTGTTTTGAAGAATGGAGACTGACACTGTGTATGTTCTACAACTTTTTCAAGTTGCAAGGTTATCACGAGGTCTCAACAATGAATAGTCAGATTTAATCTAGGTCAATGGCTTCATAATACAATGTTATAGGCCCAATGCTTGAATGTCTGTTAGCTCACACAACAATTGTCACACTACTAGAACACGAAGGTCCATGACATAGTTGCCCGTGTTTTTTCCGTTTCCAGGTGTTGTTGCCGTTAAGTGAATATCTCTTTCACTACACAAATACCGTGGGACACATATGTTGGGGATCTTAGGGGGAAATTCTGCAACCCTTGGCACTATAGTAAAGTACCTATTCAGAGGTAAAATAGGTTGGCGTCTAATTAATCAAGGTTGTAGTAAGGGTCTGTGGTGTCTCTCCAATTGGTTTGTCCGTGTGTGACTCACTTAAGAGCCTAGTTGATCATGCTGGCTCCTTAGGGATATTCACCCGATCCAGACTATCACCAACACACCTCGCCCGAGCTTGGCTAGATAAGACGGAACATTGGTTCATGCCTTATTTATATATCGATCGGAAGGATTACCGGTTTAAGGTCATTCTCCGAGGAAGAAGCGCATTCCCTAGACAGGCCTTTCTAAAAAGTACAAAGGTTTCTAATCTAATAGTTTGTGCAAGTGCACCTAAAACTCAAGACACAAGGTAAATCGATTAAGCTCCAAAAGTTTGAAATGTGAACTAAGCTAGACCACCATACAAGCACAAGTGTTTAATTTTAAGCCCAAAAGGAGGTGTTGATTGCTTGTTCAATTTAAATGTACCAAATCGAGAAATTCTTTGCCTTGTTCAATTTTAGTCCCCACGTCAATTTTAAGCCCAATTTTGAAATGTGAGATGTAAGATGTGTGACAAACACTGTTCTTTTTAAACCCAAATCGACAAGTGAATGAATTTTAAGTTGTATTGTTATCTTGCCTCCTCGATTTGTACCTATCAAAGAAAGTGTTTGGTATCTTCAGAATTGAAATCTTTCAATCCAAAATAGCAAAATATCTGGAAACTCCGGGATTGTTGAGATTGCTGAAATTAATGGTGACTTTATACTCACCTCTGAATCTCTCAATTGAATCAATGTACCTCATGTTTGCTTCGCTTTGATCATTACTTATGATTGCGAGAATAGCCCTTTGTTGTGATCAATAGTTTCTGGTTCTCCTTCTGGCAGCTCTTAATGCTCTAGCACCTGGTATGCGTCTGATTATCCTCTTGGCCATTAGTCATTTTCTCAATCCCAAGAAATCAAGAAAGAACACACAAAAAGAAAACTTTTTCAAAGATCTTTCTTTTTTTTGAAAATATTTCTCAGAAAAAATAAAATAACAGAGAATAAAGTCCCTGTATAATTTCAAGACCTTTCAAAAAATAATAACTTTTTTGATAAGAAATGCTGATTTGTGTCCAAAATTAAATTTTTATGAAATATCATAAACAAATTATAAAAAATCGTAAAAAATTCAAAAAAATCTGAATTTTGGACTGTAGCTTTCTTATGTCAAAGGGTACCTGCAAAAAAAAATTTAGATCATAATTCCTTAATTTGTGCCCTAGGGACCCATTTTATCATAAAAGACCAGTTTGAAAAGATCTGTTATTTTGCAAAATAATTTCACAGAAATTAAAATCACAGAGAATAGACCCCTTCTATAATTTCAATACCTTTCCAAAAATGTAACTTTTTTGATAAGAAATGTTGATTTGTGTCCAAAATTAAATTTTTATGAAATATCATTAAAAAATTATAAAAAATTCAGAAAAATCTAAATTTTAGACTGTAGCTTTCTTATGTCAAAGGGTACCTGCAAAATTAAAATCATAGAGAATAAACCACCTCTATAATTTCAATACCTTTCCAAAAATATAATTTTCTTGAAAAGAAACTATGATTTGTGCCCAGAAATGATTTTTTATAAAATATCACAGAAAATTTAAAAAAAAAACTCAGAAAAATCTAATTTTTTCTTTGGGGCCTCCTTAGATCAGCGCCAATCTGCAAAAAAAATTTCATAAAATAATTCCATGCGGTTTGAAAGATATGACCAAATTTCACGCGGGCTGTAAGTTCACGTCGGGTTCACCAAAATGTACGCCTCTTCTTCGTGATTTGTGGTTCCCAAGCTTTCCAAAGGCAAGAGTTAGTAGCAAAGGTTTTACAAATGATATAAATCCAATACACAAATACTACTAAAATGAATAACTCGAACCATAACCAATAAAATGTACAAGCAAAGAAAGGAAAACAAATGAATGCAAACCCCGAAGCGCTTGAAGCTTCTATTGTTTCTCTCTACTCCTCCCGAAACGTTGTTCTTGATGCTCAGTATTGGGGTGGGCAGCATCTATGACTTGAGAAGTGTCGAGAATTTGCTAATTGAAACGAGTGTGTGATCGCAAGATGACTTGAATGCTAGAACCAAACTAACACAGTAATGGCGCACAAGAGCTTGAAATCCTGGATCCTTCAAATGGTTATGAAGGGTTTATTATATAGGAATTGGGGATGAAATGAACAGTTGAGATCAATCCTAGAGATAGGGAGATGAACTGTTGAGATCAAAGGGAACTGGAGAAGCCATCAGTAAACTCCACCTCTTCAATTTTTAAAGAGGAGACAGAGTTTGGTTGACTGAAGAGCTAATTGTGAGTTACCTTTTTGAACTGAAGAGGTGGGTGAAGTTACCCATGTGGACTAGAGAGGTGGGTGAAGTTACCCATGTGGACTGGAGAGATGGGTGGAGTAACCCATGTGATCTGATTGGAGTTATCTCTTTGAAGATAAATGAATATTTAATTAATTTATTTAATTAAAGTTTTCAACATGTGAGATAATTGAATTGTTTTTTATTTAGAATTGCTTTATTAAATAAAATAAAATTAATTTAATTGGAAGAATTTAATTAGTAAGTTTAAATATTTGAATTTAAACTATAGGAAATTGAATTTAATTAATTAATTAATGGTAATTAATCAATTAAGGTTAATTAAATAAATAAAATTAATTATTTAATTAATTTTGGAAATTTGATTAGATGATTTGGGGAATGAATTTAGAGAAAAATAGATGATTAATTAATGATTAAAAAACCATTAATTAATAGATGAAAATTAGTGTTTTTAATGTAAAGTCGCAAGCCTGTCCATTTTCAGGTGTCTACACCTTCCAAAATGGATCAAAATGATTCCAAATGGTATTAAATGAACTCATTGGACCCAAATACCCCTAAACAACCTAAAAATCAAGAAATGAAAAAAATGGCACCCTATGATGCCCTTGCATCAATCATTTTCTTAGATGTTCCTACAGGGTGAGTGTTTCTTGTGTTTCCATGTGCGTGTTTCTAAGGGACCTACGCAGTGAATACAAGGGAAAATATTAGTGTCATGGGATTGCAAGATGGAAAGGGGGAACTAAGGTGACATATGAAATGCAAATAAATAAGCAATGTAAGTTGTCTTTAGAAACGTGTGGTATGCAATGGTCACATCAATATAGAGATCAATATAAATTGTAAAGGTAAATACAAAAGAACTAAAGAATCTCTATTATAGATGAAATATTTCATAATTATACCTTTGTTTTGTTTGAATCTTTTGTGATTTATGGCTGTAACACGATATGTTTTATTTGTAGAATACCCCAAACAACTGAGAGGGGGGGTGAATCAATTGTCAATTAAATTTACATCATTTTTCGCAGATTCATAAAAAACTGATTAATACATGTTTTATTAACCAAAACATATGTAAACATGAAATAGCACACACAAGAATCATACACCATGAACACCAAATGTTTACGTGGAAACCTTGATATGGAAAAAACCACAAAGAAGATTAATTCTTATGAATAAAATTCTAGTTAAGGTAATTTTTAAAATGGGTGGATTACTACCAAAATGCTCACTGTAGGTGGGATCACTACCCAGAAGGGATCATTTTCCTGAGAAAGAAAAGAGACAAAGGAAATCCACCACTATAGTACAACTACTAGAAGAAACCCTTGGCTCACTGCTTCTAATGTCTAACAACAACACACACACACATACTTTGCTCACAACCCCGCTTCACACTTTTGCCAATCCTTCATATTATATCTGGAAGATCTTCTCAAATCAATCTCCTCATTGAGCCATCACAAACAATCTCTTACTTATATCAAACTAATACTACAAATATGAAATCACCAATTAAACCATCAAGAACATGATTTGAAATAGGTCTAGACTAAACATTCTTGTGGTGGGAGGAATGAAAAATGGACCACACCACACATATTTGCTCGACCAAATAACATATTACCCAAAATCCATAATAACCATAGACCAATAAGAAATAACACTTTAGCAATTATGCCTTCGTACCACATTAAAAGGACCCCAAATAGAAAAATAACAAAACCATACTGCCACAAACTATATCTGGAATAATAGAGAATTCTGGACCATAGCTAAGCATGAACACCGTAGAATACACCATCATAACACATTTTCTAGAGCACCAACATCCATACCAATAGAACTTCAAAACCTCATCATCTTAATAGAAAATCTGAGTACAAATCCAACCACCAAAGTAGCATGTTTCCATTAATGACAACCATACTGACACATCAACAACTTTGCAACATATCAACAACATCAATAATTTTTTCATCAAAGATAACCAAACTAAAACCAAAAAAACATTATCAAATCTACAACAAAAAGCTCTGAAACATTAACAACAAATCCCTCCATCAATAACTCCCCCCTTTGTCATTGATGGCAACATCCATCAATGACAAACACAATCTCATCACATAGCACTTTCACTATTTTATTTCCCCCTTTGACATCACAGAAAAAGGCGAGCAACACACACTTCTCCCCTTGAGGGGAAGCCCCATACATTAGTCTAGACCAAGATTGTGCAATAAACTCCTTGGACTAATGGAGTGCCAAAGACACTTAGTTTGAACTAGGAAGGGGTAATACCCCCAACCTCTCTCGAAGATACTCAAAAGTATCTTTGCACAAAGTCTTTGTAAACATATATGCAACATGTTTTGTCGCGGGCGCATACACAAGTTCTACTTCACAGTCTAACACCTTTTCCTTCTAGAAGAGATACCAAATCAAAACATGTCTTAATATGGAGTGTTTTATCAAATTTATTATGTAGGTGTTATAAAAAAGATTGATATTGGTTCATCAAACACTACACCAATATCCTTCAAGGTTTGTTTCAACCAAACTACCTTTGAGAAACATGATTCTACAACAATATACTCATCTTCTGCATAGGAATAAGATATAAAATCACACTTCTTAGTGAACCAAGCAACCAACCAGGATCCAAGGAAAAATGCTCCACCGCTAGTACTCTTCCCATCGTCAAAAGTACCAACCCAATCCATATTAGTGTAAAATTTTGGAGTAAAGTCCAACCTTCCAAGATACCACAATTTTAATTCCTTTATTCTTTTCAAATATCTGAAGATCCTTTTTACTGCAATAACATGTGATACTCTTGGTTTTTGCTGGAATCTAGTTGTCTGAAAAACAACATACATGCTATCTAGTCTGGTAGTAGTCAAATTTAGTAGTTCTATGGTCATTTATCTATATCTTCTTACATTTACTTTGGAGGATTTTCCTCTTTTAGCTAGCCTACATCTGGTAGTCATACGAGTACACACCAATTTGCAATTTTCAAATCCAAACTTCTTCAACATTTTTTTGATAGATTTTGACTAAGAGATCACTGTTCTAATTCACTTGCAATCCAAGAAAGAAATTTAACTCACCAATCAAGGATATCTCAAATTCATACTACATTTGATCATCAAATTCCTTGCACATGCCATCATCTTCTCCAAATATTAAGTCATCAATAAAAACCATAACTACCAAGAGTTTTCTTTATTCAAATTTGAAATAAAGTTTGTTGTCAGTAGATCCTTTCTAAAATTTTGGATCTATCAAATACTTATCCAATCTTCCTTTGATAAATTATATCCTTCTGGTTGTTTAATGTAAACATCTTCTTTTAGTTCTTCATTCATCAACACTGACTTCACATCCATTTGATAGACTTTAAAAATCCTTGAATGCTACAAATACCAAAAATTCCATGATAGCTTCCATTCAGGCAACATAAATTTCTTCAAAATTAATACCCTCAATTTGAGTGTTGCCTTTTTAGATCAATCTTGCCTTGTTCCTCACAACATGTCCATCCTTAAACATTTTATTCTAAAACACCCACTTGGTTTCAGTAACTTATTTGTCTTCTGGTCTGGAAGCAAGTTCCCAAATAAGATTTTTCTCAATCTATTCCAGCTCCTTTTCCATTACCTTCAACCAGATCTGACTACAACAAGCTTCTTCAACTGTCTTTGGTTCAATTACAAAAATAATGATTCCCTTACTCAGAATCATACTTTGGTGGTATAATATGGTCCAATTTCTTCATAACATCATTCTGCTACAGTTTCGTAGGAGCCAATAGCAGTCTTCTAATATCATGCATCTCAAAAAAAATGTTAAATCCATTACTAAAAAATAACCCTCCTCCATCAGATCTCGAGTATTTTATTTTTCTATCATCTTCATTTTCAATTCTAACTTTGATTAACTTGAAAGTAACCCAAGTCATTCTATCTTTCACCATGTAGACCCCTTATTCTGATTGGACCGCATAAGTTTATGTAGACCAACTCCAATGGTCTGATAGCCACTAGTTCTTTTCCTCTGAGAGTTTCCTTTGTCTGTTCTCCCTCTGTATATTCTTTGCAAGCACTATTATTAGGTTATGCTAATCTTGGTAGATCTCTTACTGCTCTTGCCAAAATAATCTTCATCAAATTGTCATAGTAGGCGTGATACATACTTTGATGCCACAACCAACGTTTATTGGTCTATGATAATAGGTAATTCCTTGTATTAGAATCCAGGAGATACATATTTCTTTCATTTCTTTTGCTTACAACGATAACATTTCTAGATTCCTTCTGGATCACACAACCATCATCTAGAAAGACAACATTATATCTATTTTTGTACATCTGTCCAACACTTCAAAAGTTATGATGCAACCCCTTTACATAGTACACATTGTTAATATTATGTATTCCACCAAAAGTAGTAGAACCTATTCCAACAATTTGTGTAGTTTGATCATCTCCAAATCTAACAGATCCACCGTCATAATTTTCAAGTTTCAAAAACTTACTTTTTTCACCAGTCATGTGATTGGAGAAACCACTATCAATCAACCATTCAATCTTATTCTTTTCACCATGTGATGCATCAACAATTTTAGTATTACTTTCTAGAGATGTTACATTACAAACTTTATGTTTAGGTACAACTTATTTAACATAGAATAAATATTCACCTTCTTTTGATTCATCATCTGAGATCCTATCATTTTCATTTACATAATATGCCTTCTTATTGAATTTTAGTTTTGTTTTTTGTTCCTTTATCTGAACATCTAGTAGCAATATGAACAATCTTTCCACACTTGAAACATTTAAGAGGTAGGATACCTTTATACTTACCGATTCCTTTCTTCAATCTTCTTACAAAGTTTGATTCTGCTTCATTTGTGCTTTCATCTTCTAGATCTTCATCAACCACTGTCACGTTGAAAGAAATCTTAGATTTGGGTTTGTCTTTTGTAAAATTTCTCATCTCAAAGCGCTTAGAGTGCCAAACAATATTTCTCTGGTGAAATTTTCCAGATCATAAGTTTATTCAATTATCGATACCATGCCACTGTAGCTTTTTGATAAAGTTCTCAAAATCTTTTCTATCACATCCTTATCATCTAGGGTGCTACCGAGATTTTTTATCTCATTCAAAGTGTCATCAATTTTTTGAAAGTATCTTGTTATATCTTCTCCTTCTTTCATCCTTAAGTTCTCATATCTTAAATCGATCAGATTTCCACAATCCATTGAATTTAGAGTAGAATTTATGGCTTCGATTGTGTATGTTTTTTAGCATCAACGTTTTGGATCACACTCCGTGATCCATCATCAGGATATAAGAGCAGAACAAAGAGCAGAGAGCAATAAGAAATTTTATTTTACATTTCCTTATTGCTCTCTGCTCTGCTCTTATATCCTGATGATGGATCACGAAGTGTGATCCGAAATGTTGATGCTAAAAAACATACACAATCTAAGCCAGAAATTCTACTCTAAATTCTCATATCTTCCTTTAGCAGTTTGCATCTTAACTAGTGTAACTCTATCATTTCCTTTATAAATATTTTTAAATTTTCCTCAAACTTCATAAGCAGTCTCTAATGTAACTACCTTTTCCAATTCAGTTTTAGACAATGCACTAAAAATAAAATACCTTGCTCTTTCATTTTCTTCACAGGCATCAATATCATCCGAAGTAGAAGGTCCATTTGTTGGCACCGTATTTTTGTTCTCCATAGCTTTCCAAGTTTTGTAACTTAAAGAAATCAAATATCCAACATCATCTTCACTTTCTAAAAGTCATAGTTGGATCCATCAAAAGTAGGAATGGTCAAGTTATGTGTCATTAGGTCTCCCCAAGCGGTTAGACCCACTATTTGGGAACCAAATCTTTGATACCAATTGTAGAATACCCTGGACAACTGAGAGAGGGGTAAATCATTTTTCAATTAAATTTATATAGCAACTTTTATGGATCCAGAAACAATTGATTAATACCTTGTTTGCTTAACCAAATTAGATGTAAACACGAAAGAGCGCACACAAGAATTATAATCCATGAACACTAGATTTTTATGTGGAAAACCCGATATGGGAAAAACAATGAAGAAGATTAATTCTCATGAATAAGACACTTTTTAAGATGACACTAGTTAAGGTAATTATTACAATGGGTGGCTCACTACCAGAGTGCTCACTGTGGGTGGGCTGACTGCCCTGAGAAAGAAAAGAGAAAAGGGAAATCCACCACTATAGTACAACTGCCAAATGAAACCCCTGGCTCACTACCTATGGTGTCTAACAACAACACACACGCTCTGCTCACAACCTAATTTCACACTTTCACCAATCCTTCAAATTGTATATGACAAATCTTTTTCTCAAATAAACCTCGTCACCGATCCATCACAAATGACCTCTTAATTATATTGAATTGATATTACAAATGTGAAATCACCAAGTCAACCATCAAAAACATAATTTGAAATAGGTCTATACTAAAAATTCTCATGGTGGGCAAGAATGAAAAGTGGACCACACCACACACACTACCTCAACTAAATAACATATTACCCAAATGCCATAATAACCAGAGCCCAATAAGAAGTAACATGTTAACAATTATTCCTTCGGACCACATCAACAAGACCCAAAATAGAAAAATAATGAAACCATATCCAAAACAATAGAGAATTTTAAACCATAGCTAAGCACGAACACCACAAAATACACCACTAGAACACATTTTTTGGAGCACCAACCTCTAGACCAATAGAAACTCAAAACCTTATAATCATAACAAAAAAAAATTGAGCATAAAACCAACCACCAAAGTAGTATGTTGCCATCAATGACAACCATATTGACACATCAATAGCTCTGCAACATAATCAACAACATCAACAATTTTGTCATCAAAGATAACCATACAACAACAACAACAACAACAACAACATTATGAACTTTGCAACAACAAGCTCTGCAACATTAACAACAAACTCCCCCTGTCAATATTGTCACTGTATGCTCTCCATGTGGTTGTAAGAAAGAAACATTAAAATTCTTAGTCATATTGTGAATCTTAAAAATGTATAGGTTTCTATGCAATTAGTGTAGAAGATGTGTTGTACCATTTTTTGATTTGTTTATTTGTAGAAGCAACATGTTATTTTTGGCTTTCAATATTGATGACGCACCTGCAAAATTGGACTAGTGATTATGTTGTCCATGTGGTTGTAAGGAGGAAACTCTTTTATTTTTAGTCATAGTTTGAACCTTAAAAGTGTATAAATTTCTATCTATTTACTATACAAGATGTGCTATATCATTTTTTTATCTGTTCTGGGGCATAAACAATATGTTGTCTCTAGTTTTCGACATTGTTGAGGCATATGCAAAAAAAAAATAGTAATGTTATGCAAGGGGACAATGTTGCTAGACAATGGTGAATGTTTAGGAGTTTTTTGATTAACCAAGCCATTGTCTTAATCCTAGTATGGTATTGTAGACACCCTAAAATGGACAGGCTTGCGACTTTACATTAAAAACACTAATTTTCATCTATTAATTAATGGTTTCTTAATCATTAATTAATCATCTATTTTCTTCTAAATTCATTTCTCAAATCATCTAATCCAATCCCCAAAATTAATTAAATAATTAATCTTATTTAATTAATTAAGCTTTAATTGATTAAATTACCATTATTTAATTAATTAAACTCAATTTCCTATAGTTTAAATCCAA
>MU228100.1:4652223-4671584 GCA_018584345.1 Thuja plicata
CACCGAAATGCATAGGTACCTAGCCACTGCATCCGCCTAGTACATAGGAACAAGAACTGAATACGTAGATCACTCAACCTAACCAAGGAAGCAATAGAACCAACAGGTGAACCCCCCCCATAATGCTCTGATACCATGTTGAGATTGCTGAAACGCAATGCAACCAAGATCACCTGCATGCAAAGGTGTTACACAGAAGAAGAAGACAGAAAGAGGATAGAAGTATTCAGAAAGCTATGGCGGCCAAAATGAAAGAGAACCCAAATCCATTGTGACAGAAATAATTTCTATTAACACAATAAAGATTACAAACTGATCTCCTTCTGAAATACAAAGATGACAATCCTTATAAAGGATGTCGAAACCCTAAAAGGGCAACTAACTCAGAAAAGGAAACTTTCCTAAGTCTAACTAAACTGCCTAAGAGAAACTTAAGCACTAAGGAGTAATTACTAAAGATTACTCTAACATTTATGACCAATGGAAAAGCTCTATTCACAAATATTAAACCCTACACTATAGTTTGGTGTTGATATTTCAAGATTGCCAATTTGACATTAAACAATGAACCTGATATGAATATTTATTTAAAATCCCATTCACGACAAACATATAATGTAGCGGAGATTATATGAATTGTCCCAAATGAAATCCGGGATCCACGAGCCTTTTCCAGTAATGCTTGGAATATATAAAATAAATCACCCATAAGTATTTTATTTGCATGCCCATGTAATGTTGCCGGAATAATATCTCTTATTTATGAAATCAAATAAATACCATTCGTTCTGGAATACTCAGTTGAAGAGACTTTTCTTCTAAAAAACCACCACAAATTCTGAATAACATATCCTTTCTTTTCAGACAATTTTAAATTACCTCAGAACTGCAAATACTTATTTTTTCTGAAACTGATTACGAATTCGGTACCAATGTGAACTCAATCGCAAATCCACCTCTTTGAAGAACCAGGTTTTCGTCCAGCTCTTCTGATCACTGAAGGCTTCCATCCTCAGCGATTCTCCAATGCAAAGCATCAGACAATTTATCAATTTCAAAATAACATCTCAACATGTTCTAAATAATCCTCTCCTTGTACTTTTAAAACATTCTCCAGAAAACTCTTAGCATTCCATCAACTTGTCTGTTGGCATTCCATCAACTTGTCTCTTGGCATTCCATTTTTTTGTCTTCTTAATTTGAAATAAAGTGGCTTTTATTTTATAATTTCTGGTTCGCATAAAAATTCACTTTAATTGCTCTATTAAATAATTAAATTAAATTAAGCTATCATTATATTTCGACAACTTAAATTTTTTAATTAATTTCTCATGTCCCAAAAAAGGGACATTACGAAGCAATATTTTAAAGCCATTCCTTGTTTCCTGCATGTGTTTATAGATTTATAACATGCTAAAGAATGAATATCTACAAGACCTTGCAACATGATTAGGTCTTAAAGATAGAAAGACACTGGTTACAATGCTCTTCGTGATTGTCATGTAATTTTGAGTTTGACTTGATTCTTTGGGAAAATGAATAAGATTAATTTTTTGTTGAACATCGAATCTATTAACTAAGTGCCATCTATTTAGAATCTTCTTCTTCTTCTTGTTATAATGGTTTTGATTAATTAGCAAGGGATCTGTAGGGGCCCTCACCCACAAAAGAAAACAGTTACAACAAAACAATTAAAACTGTCAAAACAGAAAGACACTAGACTGCAACCCAAAAAGTCAGCAGAAGAACAATCCAAAATCCTGCGAGACACACAGTGTCGTACTTTAAGTAGGTTTTCTGCCACGAGTCTCGTCAATTCTTATTCACATGCGAATTGCTCTCGAGATTGGGCTGTGTGATAATGCTTTCAACCTATACATCTTATTAACAACTTACAAGACAAGAAAGGTATCCTGAAGTCTTGCAAGAAAATGATATGATAGATTCTGAATCTTGATTTAATGCATGAAAGCCTTAGATGTTACTTGGCTTAGCTGCATATGCCAAATGAAGTAGAGAGAAGGCTGTTATAGTTCACCTTAATTAATGATGACTGGGTAAAATATTAACGCATTTACAATATCAACAACTAGGCCAATCACATATGCAATTTCATATTCCCTTAACTTCGTGAATGTTTTATTGGGGAATTGACAAGATTTAGAGAAAGTAGGATTTGTTATTCAGTGTATGGTTTCTAATGAGTATGCAGTGTTGTTAGGATTCAGCACATGGTATGCAGATTCTACACTCTAGGGTTTGAAATAAGTTTTCTAAATTAAAATTCTATCAAACTTGGAACTTTGAGTGTGATAAGATGCAAACACAACATTCTGAAAGTACAAAAACAACAAATTAAAATTGAGATGAGAATATCACTTGCTGTCTAAAATATTTTATTATTTTGAGTTTTTCATGTAACACAGAGAGTGCAACCAAAGTTCTAAATAAACCTCCCCCCCTTGGGCAAACAAACAAACAAAACTTTATTTTAGGTAAGTTCATTATGAAATAATAAGCCACAAAAATAAGCCTAGAATGCTTATAATAAATCAAAAAAAGAAAAGAAAACAACTCTAAAAAATATAAACAAAATCTATGCCTAAAAATAATCTAAAACCGATGCTCATCATTTATGACCTTACACACTAATAATAGGCATGAAATTTGTGTTCAATAGGAGAAAATCACTAAAAAGTCTGATTTTGCTATGTTTGTTGCCAGACAACCAGCCGAGTGACCTATAACAATATAACACTTCCTCTTCACAAGGAAGGTGTCCTCCATCAACCCCAAGTTTTCCCTTAGTATCTCTAATTTCCTTTTTGACAGTGACTTTGACAATTTTTCTACAGCTTTCTCATATGAAGGAACATATTGCAGAATGGCTGCTCCCTCCTGAACTTTGTCTCTGAGGAAATGATAATGAATGTCTATGTGCTTGGAGTGATCATGAAGCAGTAGAATTTTCAGATAGATTGATGCAACTTTGATTATCCCATTAAACTAATGTTCGCTCCAACATTTGAACAATAAGTTCTGCTAGCAATTTACAAAGCTAGATATCCTCAATAGCTAGCAGAAGAAGTGGCTATAAACTCTATCTAAGCTGAACTTTCTGTTACTATTGCTTGTTTCCAGCTGAACTAGAATGTCCAAAATTAAAACAGAATCATAAAGAGCCCTTCCTAGCACAAGCATCACCTGCATAGTTTTAATTGACAAAGCCACGCAAAATTAACTGTCTCCAACATAGCTCAACCTGTAATTAATAGCAATGGTCCAGTGATCTTGCCTTGGTTTGACTAAGACTTAATGCGTTTACTCCAAAATAAATATCAGGCATGGTATTTGCCAGGTACACTAGAGTACCTATCAGTTTCTTGTATGCAAATGCATCTACTTAATTTGATTTCTGAATCTGCTTTCAGCTTGAGATTTAGCATCACTAGAATAAGTATGGGCTTACAATCCAGTATTAAATCCTTTTAGAATTTCTCAAATGTGTTTCCCTTGACCTAGGAAGATTTGTCTTGTATCTTGCTACACATGAAAACCCAATAAATATTTCACAAGGCTGATTTTTTTTAATGTCAAATTCTATGCCAACACTCTATCACACCATACTACAAGCATTACTTCCTATAGTGTCCCTTTCCAGAATTTTTAACATAATAACATGAACCACTCTTCACTAACTATATCCAACATAAAAGCAATTACATTCAACAACACATAAATGTGCACAAATGACAAAACTCCAACAATAACTTTATCGAGTATAATCTGATCTTTACAACAAGGGACTGTTATGACATCATTAGATAACAACTTACAACAATAACAAACAATGTTCACACTAACTCAGCGAACTGTTCTGCAAATCCATGAAGATCCAATGCATTCCCTATGTGAGAATGCCCTCCAAGATCCAAAGGGTTTTCATCCCTTGATTGCAGCAACCAATGGTTTTTGTCTACTGATTGCAGCCTCATATGGGTTATCTTCCACAGAAGGACTTGAAAACAAAGTGTCCAACATATAGCATAATATTTCATCCATTCTCACAATTGTAATGGTTTCCTAGTGTATATGCCCTTCACTAAAGACCAAACAAGTCGACTAGACCCAAAATGGTGCCAAGACCCAAATTTGAATCCTACATGTCACACTACAAGTTGGCCTTACAGGCCTTTCTTGTTAGAGTTTTGAAGTTTAGGTTTCCCTTGGACTCGGCATTAATCAGGTCACAACCTTGATCCTTGATATCGGTTCGCTTCATGGCATTTGTTGGGAGGTACCCTTGATTCTCGCCACCCAATAGTTTCCTGACATGAGGCAAGCAACATGCCCAATTCTCAATCTTTGACAACTCTTAGCACACGTACATTAAGTAGTTCCAATGTACGACCCCCAAAAACCATCTAGCACATGTTGAGCGACACCCCCAATCGTAGCTCTTTGACCTCCATGTGGCATGCGTCAAGGTACTCTCAATCCCCCAACTCCAATATCATCCTAAGCAAACATTCACCGACTTCTGTGCTAAACACGATATTAAGCACCAGCTTACCACACCCTACCCCCCCTCATCAGAATGGTGTTGTTTTGTGAAGGAACCATACAATTATGAAGATGGTGCAATCTATGTTGGAGCATAGAAATGTTCATAAGAAGTTTTGGGCAGAGGCAATGTATGCTGCAATGTACCTTCTAAATCAGTTTCCCACACAGGCTGTCAAGAAGACCCGAGAGTGGTTTGGGAGGAAACCAAATATCAGCTACCTAAAGGTTTTTCGTTCGATTTCATATGCTTGGATTCCAGATGTAAAGAGAACCAAACTGGACTCCAAAAGACAACATTTGATGCTTACAAGCTACAATATGACAATCATAAAGCCTATCAGCGAATTGATGTGGGAACTGATCATCTCACATTTAGTAGAGATGTGATTTTTGATGAAGGTGGGCTCTTTATGCTCTCTTCTCCTACCTAATGTCTTGAAGATTAGCCTCTACAGACAAAAGATTTGGGTGTTAGGCTTCCATTAGCTTCACTTGAAGGGAGGGATTTTGAAGACCCCAGAGTGGTTCAGGAGGAAACCAAATATCAGCTACCTGAAGGTTTTTTGTTCGACATCATATGCTTGGATTCTAGATGTAAAGCTAACCAAACTGGACTCCAAAAGTCAGAATTTGATGCTTACAAGCTACAGTGACAATCATAAAGCCTATCGACGAATTGATGTGGGCACTGATCGTCGCACATTTAGTAGAGATGTGATTTTTGATGAAGAAGGTGGGCCCTTTATGCTCTCTTCTCCTACCTAGTGTCTTGAAGACCAGCCTCTGCAGACAAAAGATTTGGGTGTTAGGCTTCCATTAGCTTCACTTGAAGGGAGGGATTTTGATGATTCTGAACTTGAACTCGTGGAATCTCTTAGGCATGACATTGTGCCACCAGATTTCCCAAAGGCAAGAGCAAGAAGAATACAATCAATTCTGCTCTTATAGCCAACATTTAGAGTGTTTATGAGCCTCATAATTATTCAGAGGCAAAAGGGAAACCTAAATGGGAAAAGGCTGTGGAAGCTGAGTATTGTAGGCTTTTGAAGAATAACACTTGGGTTCTGTTAGGTCTTCCACTAGGGAAGAAATCCATTGGCTACAAATGGGTCTATAAAGTGAAGTACAAAGCTGATGGAACTCTTGATAAATACAAAGCACAGTTGGTGGCTAAAGGCTTCTCGTCGGAAGAAGGTGTCGACTATGAGGAAACCTTTGCTCCTACAACAAAGATGGGCACCATCTGTTTGGTTATAGCCATTGTAGCATAGCCTCGCTGGAAAGTCCAACAAATGGATGTGAAGAGTGCCTTCCTCAATGGTTATTTGGAGGAAGTAGTCTACATGTCATAGCCAAATGTTTTCAAGATTGCAGGTAAAGAGTACCGAGTATGTAGATTGGTAAATACTCTTATGGCCTAAAGCAGGCCCGTAGAGCATGGTACATCAAGATTGATACATATATGATTGCACAAGGCTTTCACAAAAGTCCTTTGGATTCCAACTTGTACGTCTAAAGCACAGGTAATGACATCATTCTTTTTGTCATCTATGTGGACGATATCATCATTACTGGTAATGGGGCATAGTTGCATGAGCAAATCAAACTGAATTTGTGTCAGGCGTTTGATATGACTGATTTGGTACTTCTACATTAGTCTCGTGTGATGTACCTATTGCAAAATGATACTCAAAGGAATTGCAAAAACATAAAATTTCTAAAAAAAATATCAGAGATCAGTGTTGTTCAATAATTGAAAGTACCATTGATAGTGTACAAAGTCTTTTGACGATATTAGTTGAGTTTGGAGTCGTAGAATCGATTTCATAATCCAATGTACCCTTCAACTCTATATTGAAGGAATTCAATCAGCTTGGCACCTTCGTATATGTTTGATATTGATATCAACTATGTGTATATATATGTTGGCTGTGATCTTATCAGGGAACGATTTGCACAGATTATTTGAGATATCTGATGATGTTGTGATAGGTATGAACTCCCAGTCAATATGATGCCATGCCTCTCTAACTGATTTGTTAGCCTAATCAACGCAACAAATGAAGTTCAAATGACTACATATGCATTCGTGGATGATGTGGCCTAGAATAGATACAACGGTATTGCTATGTGATGATCCTATGCACATATAAATGGGTGTTGCCTTCAAACCGCTGGCTTGTCCGTATACAAATGACTCAAGTAGAAATGTGTTTTCAACAATATTATAATCACGCGCGTGCTTTCTTCTGTATATTGCCTGATTACTACAGGAGAAGGCCACGACTCCCAACCTGTAGATATGTGACACATGAACGAATGCTATGCCCACTACAAGGAAGTTTGACAGTATCAAAACATCACTGCACAAGATAGAGTGATGCACAAGTGCATCCCTCAATCGGGCCTCCTTGTGTGACAATCAACTCTTAGGGGACCAGAAGAGTTAATTGCATAAATAAATAGGTCCGGCTAAACAGGGGACATGCCAATCTCCCCTTCCTAGAATTGCTTGCCCTCAAACAATTGCAAGCTTGACCATGGGTATCTTGCTATGGGCGAATTATGAATCTTCCACGGAATCGCCTCCATCTTCGATTCAGGTACCATATAGATCCTGTCCTTATAGTAGATGACATCATCCACCACCTTGTACCTATCATCCTGAATTTGCCCATCCATCAACTGACAAGCAAAAATGTTCTTGGAATACTCTACCAACAATTTATCCCTCCAATATGCTGAAATCTGAGATAAAGAGCATATGGATGATGCCCCGATCTTGAAATCTTCATCATGTTTGAAAATTACCTCCATATATTTTGCCAAAATCTTCTGAGGACCTCTATCAAACATCCCTCGCAATACTACCTTCTTGCTGTGCATCTTGAATGAAAACTCCATCTTGAAACTTTGTGTGTATTTGTCAAGGGTTTCCATCCATTGAATGCCCAATATGACCTTTGTGTCATCCGGATCAACCACAAAGAAATCATCGGTTACTCTGTAGCTGCCTGTTGATGTGTGTTTTATGACTCACCAAATAGTAGAACAAAATACCAAAGTATCTTATCCTCTCTTGATCAAAGTTTCGTATATTCTAAGATTGCGAGAAAATCATATAGGTCACTCCAAGGTTCCTTTCGTGTCAGGTCTTGATCGTGGATAAGCTTGATGGTTGATGTGATTTGCTGTTAATCACGAGGGGCCTTGCGTTTGTAAACTTGAAACGGATTTCAAATCATATTGGATGGAGCTATCGATAGATTTTGCAATGAAACACTTTTTTTGGATTTTTCAGGAATATGCAGAAAGCAAATAGGAGAGGGTTCAGAAATCCTAGTCTACTCCTAAGGGTAATGATAGCAATGAATACTACTTTGGTGGACAAATTCCCAAATAACCAAGTTTCGCTTCGCCAAGTTAAACTACAACTACGCGTGAACCAGTGCAATCTTCAAGGGGTTATGCAATTGATTTTCATACCACCACAAATACCTTCAGAAAGAACAATGTGCGTGAATGACAAAAGTTAAGCGTATGCAGGAATGGGGTTCAGACTAGCTTTGCACAACGATTTACAATCAGTAAAACGTCAAAAGTATGAACCAAAAAGAATTCATCAAAACACCGTCATATTTTCCATTGCAGTCACAACACTTTATCTAACAACTTAATCTAAATGAGGGAATTATGAAAACAAGCAAGCTCCAAGACACATCAAATAATCACCAAACTTCAATGAAAATTTTATTGTCTCAATAGCTCTTAGCAACAATCTCAAAGTTCCACTGCTTACAAATGAGAAGTGAGGCCTTTATATAGGTCCTTGATTACAACGGGTGGCCCAGATCAAAACAATAAGCGATGGCCCAAATTTTGCCACCTCAACCCTAATTAGGGTTAGGGCAAGAAGAAAAGAATCTACATTAATGCACGGGTCCACAAAGACCAATGAGGAGAAAACCACCATTCTAGTGGGGGAAATAAATGCCCACTACACACGCATGTTCAGGAAGAGAGTGGGGTGAAATAAAATGCTCACTATGCATGTCCATGATGCAATAAATGCTTTGTCTTCCTTGAATAGATTATCCTTGATTCCCTTGAATGTTGTGAAGTTTGACTTGGAGATCTTTGACTTGCCGGTAGAGATGACTAGATGGTATGTCAGCATGCATGGTGCCATTTCAACATTCTAGCTGCCACATAGGTTCTTGTCTTTGCATCGTTTTGGTAACCTGGTTCCAACTCTGATCACTTCATACTTTGATCATTTTCTGCCTTCCGTGTATCTGCTTGGGAATTCAACTCGTAGAAATGGATTGTTATTCTGGAAAGAACTATCTTGGACACGATCTTGGATTTTCAGAGGGAATTCAAGACATTTGCATCTTTCCTTCCATATATTTGCACTTGAACTTGATATTCAAACTTTGAATGCCCTGAATCGCATTGCCTGGAACCTTGGACGTCTTCCACACTAGACTTGGAACTATGGGATTTGAGTGTCTTCCTCGAACATCTGCGAGTGGAATTCTTTCTCTTGCAAAACAAAATAACTGACATAAGCATCATGCAAGGAATTGAAATAGAAGGCATTTTACATCTCATTTCAAACTCGAAATGGAATCTTGAAACTTATTCTTTCTCTGGAAAGAAACTTCCTCTCTCTCATATTCCTTCGCCTCTATCTTCTCTCTCCGAAATTTGCATACTTTTCTTCAAGGCTTTGTATTTCTTCTTGAATTCTCAAAATCTTTCATCCTTAAATTTTGCATATGGGTGCGTTCTTGAATGGGTTGGAACAATTTATCTTCCATCTTGCCATTTTCCAATTTTTTATTGCCTTTTTTTTTTTTTGAAATTAATTAATTAAATATTAACAAAAATCAATATTTAATCAACTTTTTAAACTCAAACCCAAAAATCATTTTGTTTTCAAGTTCGCACTTTTTCACTTTTCACAATTTTATTAATTAAATATTAAATAAAAATTTAATATTCAATTAATTTTCCATTTAATCCATGATATTTTCAATTCCAACTTTTACTCCCACATTCATTTTTTAGATCACGACCTTAATTTCGTCGTTGTGAACTCATTTTGGACGACAAAGGAGAAACTTGAATTTTGGCACTTCTCCGATATTTTAATTCCTTCACTTATGAGAAATAGCATTCGGGTGCAATTTTTATTAGTTCAGGATTTTCAAGTTTTTGGAAATGTTTCAGAGTTGCTTGTTTTTGGAAATGTTCCGGATTTGCTTCATTTTGGAAAAGTTCCACATTTCCAGATTTGCTTCATGTTTTTTTTTGCCTTCTTCCATGGAGAAATTTTCCAACACCTAGCCATTTTTTTTTAAGATTTCCAATTTTTAAAGATTTTGAAATTTTTCAAGATTTCCAATTTTTCCAAGATTTTGAAATTTTCCAAGCTTTCCAATTTTTCCAAGATTTCTAATTTTTTCTAAGATTTGGAATTTTTCCAAGATTTGGAATTTTTTCAAGATTTGGAATTTTTCCAAGATTTCCAATTTTTTCAATATTTCCAATTTTTCCAAGATTTGGAATTTTTCCAAGATTTCCAATTTTTCCAAGATTTGGAATATTCCAAGATTTCCAAATTTTCCAAGATTTGGAATTTTTCCAAGATTTCCAATTTTTCCAAGATTTGGAATTTTTTCAAGATTTGGAAATTTTCCAAGATTTCAAATTTTTCCAAGATTCATTCATCATCGCAAATTCATGATGGGGCGTGTGGTGGGTTTCTGTCATGCTTAACGGGTCTTTATTTCAAAGTTTTTTCAAATTTGAACCAGTTTGGGTATGCCTGCATTTAGGGTCAATATGGGTATGTCTTGAATGAGATCTCTTGATTACAACAGAGTTGCATTGATGGCTTTCATAAATTCCTTCCTTGCACAACAACTGGGTTCCCTGTAGATCTTAATGTTTGCCAGACATTGCAATATGATTTCCAATTTTTCCAAGATTTGGAATTTTTTCAAGATTTGGAAATTTTCCAAGATTTCGAATTTTTCCAAGATTCGTTCATCATCGTAAATTCATGATGGGGTGTGTGGTGGGTTTCTGTCATGCATAATGAGTCTTTATTTCAAAGTTTTTTCAAATTTGAACCAGTTTGGGTATGCTTGCATTTAGGGCCAATATGGGTATGTCTTGAATGAGATCTCTTGATTACAATAGAGTTGCATTGATGGCTTTCATAAATTCCTTCCTTGCACAACATCTGGGTTCCCTGTAGATCTTAATGTTTGCTAGACATTGCAATATCTCCCTTGTGTTTGCTGTTTAGTGATGCTTGGACATAAAATCTGTATTTGTGGAGGAATATTGAATGCTTTAAATAGTTTCCATGCTTACTAGTGTGGGGCCAAACCCATACTTAGTTATTTGGACCAATTTTTTTCTTATTCTCTTCTTTTCACAAAACTTTCAAATTTGCTTAGCCCTTCTCTCTTCTAGATGCCTTTCAAAGGTGAAACTGAGAATCTTGATTTTGACGATCTTTCACAACCTGTCCTTTTGGGTGTCGTTTTAGAGGTATTTCTACATTTGACCACTTTCAAGTATCTTCCACCTTCTCAAGAGATGCCCTCTTGACCAATTGCCCTTTTAATTTGTTTGATCACACTTCTGGATCCCTTTTTAATGTATTTACTCAATTTTTCAGCCCCTAGCTAGGAAACATTTCAAAATAAAAAATTAAAAGTAGGGAAGCAACCTTGACTCAAGACTTAGCCAAAACTTACCACCTCTCAGATGGAACTATCAAGAACCTAAGAGATTGCCGCTAGAGCCATTGAGACGAGAAAACAAAAAAGGGGGCAAACAAGTGAAAAGATAAGGGGTCCCAACTTCGATGGGCGACGTGTGATTATTCGATGGGCGATGTGTGATTAGGTCACAACACTGCCCAAGGTAATGCTCAATTGTGGAACCATTGTTTGCATGGTAACAAAGATCCTTTTGCCACCTTGACCTCAAATCCCTCATGATCCACCATGTGCAAGCCCCTTGTGGCGATTGGGGATAAATTGATGAAATTGGGGGTAGCTCTAGTAAAATCATAGTTAGTCCTAAGTGACAAGTGCAAAACTATACTAGAATAATATTAAATTATTGGATTGCACCATAGGGTAAATGAGATCAAAGGATTAAGAATATAATTGTTTGTGTTATTGAGTGTACATCTTCATACAATGATTTGAAGGATATAGTGTTGTTGTTTGTCTGAAGTTTGACTTGAACATTGATCATACTTGAAGTAAATTTGTAAGTATTGTTGCATGTCTTTTGAGGTTCACGAAGATTTTATGTGGCCTTGTTGATGCATGTTAGGTTGCATCCAGGAGGATCTCCTCTTTGATTACGATACCTGATTTGACAGAACCATATTTATTGTGGACCTCCCTTGAATTATGCATATTTGATGCATGCTACAATATTTAAACTTCTACTTCTTAGGGATGTATACTCTTTATCAATGTCCGATTCTTAGATTGAGTTATGATTGCCAAGCAACCTTTACCTAGGTGTAGTTGGATCATTATGCCCAAATAGATATATCTTGGATAAAATTATTATTGACAAAACTTAGTTGGTTCTTTTTTTTTCAGGTGTAGGAGAACCATAAGGCCTATAGAGTCTTAGTATAAAAGGAAGGTATAATCAATGTTAATTTTCTACGGTTTAATTAACTTCCCTTGGGTTGAAAACTATATTGCTCTTATTAATTGGACAAGGGGTTTTTCGCATAGTAACTCTAGTTGTCTCTTCTTTGAGAGGGACCTTATGAGGAGAACTGCATGCGACCTTGTTCCTGTTTGGAAGCAGGTATGTAGATAGTCCTTGGGCAAAGGATGCCCCTGTGACCAAGTCTCTTGGGGAGGGGTTTAGGAAGTAGCTCCATGTTTTGTGGTTGTTCCTAAACTTATTCAACCTTTCTTTTTCAATATGCTTCAATTTGAGGCCAGCACTTTAGATGGTTATTGATGAGTTAAGTGAACTCGATGATTTGTATCTAATAATGATTTAGAATCAGCTAATAGGATTTAATTGAGTGAATGATGGGTACTCATATTGACTATAGATGGTTTACTTTCTTTAGCTATATGCTTGATTTCATGTTGAACTTGAAATAGTGTTTTTTAAGTTCATCTATGCTATTTGTAGGCACCAATTGTAAGCATTATCAAACATGATTGGATATTTTGCCCTTTGTATTTGTATAATGAAGAATGTGTTATTGAATAATGTGTTTTGGTTAATAATTGATGATTGAATGGTTTTTGATTACTTATAAGTAGTATTGTTTATGTTTATATGTTCATATAATACCAACTAATGTGGGTTCAATGTGACTCGTGTATTTGTAAAATTCAACACTAGACTTGTAGGAATTTGTGTGTAGGCTCTGTTAATGTTTTCAGATTATAGCAAGGAAAATACAATCTATAGAGGTCTTTCAAGTGCCAAGACACAGGATATAATAAATATTCACAATTAAGGAAAGATAATACCCGGATTTGAAGGTCTGAATTTATCTTTTGGTTGGCTTCAAATCTGCACTTCGTATTCTTCAAATTTGCCCTTCAATGTTGCCTTCGAGGACTGATATGAATCTGTTCTTGAAGGTCTTCAATGAGCTATCACATCCGTTCTTCTAGGGCTGTTCTAAATTCTGCCCTAGTTTGCCCTTGTTGTCTGCCTTAATTCGCTCTTCTACGGCTACACAATTTTCCTTCTATGGCTGCTCGATCTGCCCTTATATGTCTGCTATGATCTGTACAATTCGCCCTTCTAGGGCTGCTTAATTCACCACAATAGCAGATGTAATTTCTGCTTGATCTATCCCCTTATATGCTTCTTATTCGCTCTTGAATCTGCTACTTAAGGCTCCAATTTGATCCTCTAATTTACTTCTCAAGTTCGCCTAAAGAAGTCTGATATAAATTGCTCAATATGCAATGTAAATCTGCTCAAGTACTTTTGCTCATCCAACGATCTTGCTGAAGGAAGAAGGCAACGTTATGTTTTTGGTTTCTTCTTACCTTCTCCAAGTCGCTCTAATATATGAGCTTATTAAGATAAACTCTTGGCCTCCCAAGTTGGCCAACTTGGGTCCATAATAATAATATATTCTTTTGTATTATTTGCTCTATATTTAATTATTAAAATCAATCCTTAATAATAAATATAACTTTTTATATTTATTATTATTATCCAACCGATTTTATCATAATTAAATATATCAATAATATATCCAATATATTAATTATTATTATTGCCACTTTGTCCAATGCGTTGATCTTTGCCGTAAAGGCCAAAACATTAACATGCTCATGAATTAAGTGGTTGTGACATATACCTATGTTCACTTGACCAATATTTTTGAACCATTATTATGTGCATACTACAAGTTAGAATCGAGTTTAATACAAGAGCTAGTAGTTGGTCATCACCATTATTGTGCAGGTTACAAATGCCTCGAGCTATTTGCTATATTTTGAGAATTAGTTAGCTTTCACCAATAGCACACTGAGTGGATGATTCTAAGAGCTATTTATGTGATAATACAAGAGTAGTTGGTTGTCATCAATGCTCTGTAGGTGATGGATGCTTGGAGCTATTTGTTGTATCTTAGTTTCTAGTCGATTTCACTAGTTGCAGTGATTGAAGTTGGGAGCTACCTGTGTTGTGAAGGGGTTGGTTGACATATCACCAAGGCTATGTGTTGTTTTGTGTTTGGTACTACCCCTTTCTAGGGTGAATAGACTTGTCAGTATTGGCCTTTGTGGAATAAATGCTAGAATCCACTAACTCAATGGTTCTAAGGAATGTGGAAATATTATGAATGACTTTATGTGATGTGTTTTGTTACTCTTACTCCTTATTTGTTGATGATTGCAAGTAGTATGGAATGCTTGCCCATCATCACAATTGGTACATGGGACCCAAGATGTTAGTATGGGATGCATTGACATCCTTTTCTAGCTGGATCTTCTAAAAGCTAAGTTACCGGTTCGGGTACGTGAACCCGGTACGTGGGTACGTGTTTTTTTAGGAGTTTGGGTACGCATGGGTACGTGTGTGTATATATATATGCATTATATATACAAAAAACTAAGAGAAATATACAAAATAATAAAACTAAATCATTTCGTAGTATGATGCTTGATCATTGATCAATGCCAAAGTGAAAGTGTGTTTGAAGGCCTCACATAAGAGTGTTTTGCAGTTTGGAATAGAATTTATAATTTTTTTTAAAACTTAAGTTTGGGCACACTTTTTTAACTTTGGGCGTTGGGTTCTCATGGGTTCGCCTGGGTACTCAGTGGGTGCGCTCGAGTTTGTGTTGGGTGCGCATAGGGTGCATGCCCAACACTATGGGTGCGCACTGGTTTGTGGGTGTGCGAACCCGGGTGCACCCACAGTGTTGGGTGTGCACACAACACGAACCCGCAGACGAACCCGGTTCGAGGGCTCAGGGTGCGAACATGGTAACATAGTATAAAAGGGTTGGTGTTAATGAATCAGGTAATAGGGAGATGCATGTTGTGTCACATCTTCCTATTGCTAGTTGGTTATTGTGCACTAAAAGAGTACATGTTAGTGAACCAAGTAATAGTAAGATGCACGTAGTTTTGCTAGTTGGTCATTGTGTATGTGTTAGTCACTCGCTATGTACTTGTGTTAGTGAATCAAGTAATAGGGAGATGTATGTTGTGTCACATCCTCTTCCTATTGCTAGTTGGTTATTGTGCTCTAAAAGAGTAGGTGTTAGTGAACCAAGTAATAGCAAGATGCATGTAGTTGTGTTGCATATTTTTCTTGTTACTGGTTGGTCAGTGTGTGTGTTAGTCACTTGCTATGTACTTGTGTAAATGGCCTCAAGTATTGTACACATTGTCATACTTATGCCCTTGTTAGAGATGTCATCAAGTAGTTTGAGATACTTGATTGCCATTATAAATAAAATTAAGTTTCATGGTTCAATTTAGTTTAGTGTTAGGGTTAGGACTCAATTTGGTTCAGGTTTGTGCCTAGGAGTTTAAGAGTTTAGTGTTTAATTAGGTTTAGGATTCAATTTGGGTTAGGGTTTAATAAGGTTTAGGATTCAATTTTCATTAGAGTTTTATAAGGGTTAGGTTTGAATGTGGGTTTTGGTTTAGTCTTAGGGTTAGGGTTTAATTAAATTTATGGTTAGGGTTCAATTTGGTTTACTATTAGAATTTGAGTTAGGGTTAGGATTAAAACATTAACCATAATTTAACAAGGGTTAGGGTTCAGTTTGTTTAAGCGTTCAATTAGGTTTTGAATTAGAGTTTGATTTGGCTTAGTATTAGGATTAGGGTTTTGTTATTTGTTTAATTTTAGTGTTAGGGTTATGGTTCGATTTGGTTTTATTATTAGGGTTAGGATTCAATTAAGTTGATGATTAGGGTTCATTTTGGTTTAGGGCTAGGGTTAGGGTTTAATTTCTATTATTGTCATTGTAAATGGTAGTGGATTGGGAAAATAATGGGACCCACAATGTATTATGGAATGCACCGACATTTTTTTCTTGATAAGATTTATTTATGGGTATGTGATTGTGAATTAGGTAGTGGGATGATGCATGTAATGGATTGCATCCACTTCCATTTTCCTAGTTGATCTTTATGTGAACATGTTAAGTTATTCACATTGTGAATGTGATGGGTGTTTGAGCTAGTCACACTTTGTATGTGATGCATGCAAGTTATCATATTGCATAGATGTAATGTATTTGTGAATTATTCGCACTAGCTAGTGTGACATACGTTTAACCTAGTTGCTATTGTATATGTGATGTGTCTATCAGCTAATCATTGTTGTACTTGTGATGTGTGTATGAAGTAGTCCTCGTATTTGTGGTGTGTGTATGAGTAGTCACTTTGTGTATAGCTAATGTATGCTTGAGCCTATCACTTTGTGAAAATGGGATGTTGGAATGAGATGCACCTCATGTGGTTTTGTGTGGTTGTACAATAATGACTAGAGTGAAACCAACAATCGACTGAAATATGTTGTTATCGTATTTTATTGCAATTGGACTAATTTTGAATTATAAGCTTAATGAATAGTCATGATTCAAAAGCAAGATCAGAGATTTCATAAAAGGGGAGAATGAAATCTCTCTATAATTGGTGTGCAAAAACTATTGTAGCCTACAATTCCCAAAAAAGGATACACAGGCATGATCATCATGAATGAACTTTTGAGGATTAAGTTAGGGTCTAGGAATGACTTTAACATTGTGAGCTTACCACTTTCTAGTATAAGCATAAGAGTGGTGGTATGGCGACATCACCATTACGAGGGTTGGAGAAATTATGAAGTTGGCACTTTCAAACTAAAGGAAATATGCTTGGTTGATTAAGTAGCAGTTGATGTGAATTGAATTATTAGTAACTAATGGGTGGTTGTTACATTGTCCCATAGAGCTTTGACCTTTTTATTTTAATATTGAACAATGAATATTTATCATGACATTCGAGTTTAACTTATTGATATTGTAGTATATTTAAATTTTTATGGTGCATTTGTTTATTATATGATTTTATATGTACTCTGATATTAATTCTTGCGTTTAGGCTGCAAATATACATGTATTTATGATTTTATATATTTTTAGCAAGGTTGCATGGAAACAGGGGTACTTGGGTACTTCGAAGATGGGTACAGGTACGGATATAACTATTTTTTCAAAATAGGAGATGGGGGTACTTTGGGTACGTCAATTTTTATATATATATAATTTAATATTTTATAGAAAAGCTGAAAAATAATGATATTGAGTTTTCAAAACAAGCAGTGATAAAGTTTGCTATCAAACATTAACTTTGAAGATTAAGTACACAAATTGAAATGTCATACAATCATTGTATCAAAGTTTCAGACTGATTAGTGATTACATATTGAAATAAGCTTGATAAATAGCAAGTTGGTACGCAAACAAAAAACTAAAACAAAAATCAGAAATCTTAATCAAGGTCCTTAGCTATGATGCTCTCCACTGAGTACCCGATACTTGGGTACGCGTACCAATACCCGGTACACATCCCAGGGGTATGGGTACCAGTACCCATGCAACTATGATTTTTAGTATTGCCAAGCCCAAAATGAACTCAACTCCCTTATTTTATTTTGCCAAATTTGTGCGCTGAACTTATGAACTGGATACTTAAGAAAATAAGATCACATCACCCAGAATAAAGCAATCAAATAAAAACAAAACAGTGCATAAAAATAAAGTCGAAATCTTCACCTAAATATAACCTAAAACTGGTGCATTATCATTAGCAGATTTACACAGTAACAATAGTTGTGAAATTTGCTCCCAGCAGGAGATGAATCACAAAAAGAGGTCACAAGGAAAATACTTCTAAGACATTTGTTTTTCGTTATATGGGCCCTTCTAAGAAAAGGCCAAATAAGGTGAATTTTATAGGTTTAAGGGATAAGAAGCAGGTCAATTGTATACGTATACCAGCATAGAAGCAGTAATCTGGAATGAATCATGACTAATCCTTGATTGGACATTCTGCCGATTTATTCCCCCCCAAAAATCGGTGTTTTTTGGTTGACTTTGGTCAACATTTTTTTGGGGATTTTTTGGTGACTAATCGTGATTACTCCTCTCAAAAAATTGCAATTACTCCTTGAAGTTGAAAGTTCTGCACCTTGGAGTTCAGAGAGAATTTTTGGTGAACCATAGGAGGTTAACATGTAGGTCTACCATGTGAATTTCAAACATCTTTGGCTAGCATACAGAGACAGTCAAAGGGACAGACTTTCAATAGTAAGGGCAGGAAAGGTTTCTCTCTATCTAATTATTATTGCATAGCACCTTAGTTACCGGATGGTCTCCCCCACCCCCCGGATGCGGAGGCGGAGGTGGATGCCTTCCGGAGGTGCACAGGAAGCTCTCCACCACCTTGTGGATGCTCTGTGGATGCGCTCCAATCCGCACGCATCCGAGGAGAGTCAGAAATTGTGTTCCCATGCAAGCACATTTAAAGCATCACGTAATGTCAATACTTGTAATCAATAATGCAAGCCAGCCTCACTGACTATTTGGTTTTAAATCGTTTATGGAGTGATTACTAAATTTGATTTGATATAGATATTTGTGTCAGCGAGTCTTGTAATCACAAATATAGATATTTGTTTTTTGAGTTATTTGATAGCCACATTTACATATTCTTTTTCGATTACTTTATATTAATATGCAGAGCATCATTGTTTTCCAAGTTAGTTGATCAGTTTATAAATAAAATAGTGTATCATCACCTAATTACCATTAAAAAAATTTCTATCTCTTGGAAGATTAATAGATTATAAAGATAAGGTCAATGGATGCTTCCAACCCACCCCATTTTGTCATGACTTTTCTACTCAATTTTAAAATTTTTCTTTTAGATTATAGAAAGGTGTTTACATTTTACAATCAAAAGTAAATAATTTGTCCTAAATAATAGTATATGCTTCTCTAAAAAATTACAGTTTCTAATATTTATTTTTAAGTTTTGACTTTTTAATTCAGAATTTGAATCACATATTTAATATTTATCTCGATCAAACTATTTAATATTTAAATTCAGAGTTTCAATCACATATTTATTATTTAATATTTATGATTTTATCTTGATCAATAATGAAGTATCATACTATCAAATGATTTAATTCGGCATATTTCTTGCATTATATATATATATATATATATATATATATATATATATATAAAG